>MDKI01225031.1:0-27579 GCA_005239505.1 Nicotiana paniculata
TCCTATATTACTTGTCGACCACGTACACTTGCGTGTGCATTGGGAAATCAACCAACACTACTCGGTGGAGGTTTGAAGCTGCAAAAGTAAGACCAACACTTGAGGAAGAACAAATGAATAAGTTCTTCGTCAGATTTCAAGACCCGCAGTACTATGAAAGGTTGATGGTTATTGAAAACCATAAATTCTCTGACATCATCAAGCTGGTATTATCACTCACATACCAATCTTCACCCCCAGATATCAACAACCTGCTACCACCTATCAAACCTATAACACTCATCCCGTATATTATCACTCACCACCACCCGTCTGCCAAAATTACCAAAAACCAAGACCAAACTTCGACCGCAGACCACCTAGACAATACACCCCAATTGCTGAACCCATAGACCTACTATATGAGAGACTGAAGGCTGCTGGCTATGTCACTCCCATTCCTGCCGTTGCCATGGAGAATTATTCTGAGTGGATATATGTGCCTATCATTCAGGCATGAAGGGTCATACCATTGATGAGTGTCTCACACTAAAGGACAAGATTTAAACATTAATCGACACTAAAATCATACAGGCAAAGGAAGATGCACCAAATGTTCGTAACAATCCTCTCTCGAATCACAAAGGTGAGAGAGTGAACATGATAGAGACTGATGAGGAATGGGAACCGGAAGGGTCAATTGGACTCATTCGAGAAGGAGATGATCCTAAAACATCTCTGGTAACCCTCACACCCGTTGTGGTGTAAACCCAAGCACCGTTTGAAGTCGAGGTAACCACACCAGCACCGTTTGAAGTCGAGTTAACCACACCCTTCACTGTGATGGTAGCTCCCATGCCATCTTACAAGTCTGATGCTATCCCATGGGATTATGTTGTGGAAGCAAAGAGGAAATAAAAAGCCAAAATAGAGGAAACAGGTGCGGCACAAGGCATGACTAGAACATGCAAAGTTTATACGCTTGAGCACTTGGGAGGAACAAGTAAGGAAGCAGCACCTAAGCCACCTGTTGTTGAGGCTAGCCCTGATGACCTTTGGAGAAAAGTACAAGCGAGATAATACTCTGTGGTTGACCATTTGAACAAAACTCCCGCTCAGATATCCATCTTGTCACTACAAAACTCTGAGACACATAGGAATGCTTTGATGAAAGTGCTGAGTGAAGCTTATGTACCCACCAACATCACTAATGGTGAGATGGCCAACATGGTCGGGTAGGTACTGGAAAGTCACAAAATCACCTTTCATGAAGACGAATTGCCACCAGAGGGACTAACTCACAACAGGGCACTACACATCATAGAGAAATTTGAGGACAAGTTCATCGCTAGGGTCCTGATATACAGGGGTTCAAGTCTCAATATATGCCCACTGACCACTCTGAAGATCTTGGGTAAAGGGCTACACAAGATATGAGTGAGAAGCATGAATGTGAAGGCGTTTGATGGATCTCAAAGAGCCACCATCGGAGAAATCAACCTCAGCCTACAGATGGGTCCTACCTGGTTTGATGTCGAGTTCCAAGTGTTGGACATATCTACTACCTATAACCTATTATTGGGGCGGCCCTGGATACATGCCGCTGGGGCAGTGGCTTCTACTTTGCATCAGGTTGTGAATTTTGAATGGAACCATCAGGAGATAATCATCCATGTATATGGAAGTAATCCCATCTACACCAATCAGACGTTCCAGTCATCAAGAACAGGAAGAAGTTGGGCGGAGAAACATACCATCTGATAGTTTCTATGAGTCCACCAAATAGTAGAGATACCTGGTCCTCTACTTGTTTCCATAGAGGAGTACACTAAGAAAGAAGTAAAAGAGACAAGGGATTTTTACGTGGAAAAAATCCCACTCAAGGGGAAAAAAACCACGACCTACACTCGTAGGATTTCAACTTCACTAACTTGTAATCTAAACTATTACAAGCCCCTTGGTAATGTACTTCTTACAAAGACTTCAACTCACTAACTTGTAATCACTATTACAAGCCACTTTGTCACTCTCTAGTTACAAAGACTTTTTACTCGTGACTACACTAGTCATCATAGAAACATAAGAGGTTTATGTTGAGAGATTCCTAACAAGATGCTTCTACAAAAGCTAGTAGGATACAATGAAAACAAAATGCAAGATTACAACTCAACTAAGGACACTAACAACACAAGGTGGAACTGGTCCTTCTTAGTGGAGTTGTCTTCTTGCTCTTGAAACACTTGAATCTCCAATGCTAGAGACCACTTTAATGCTTGATAGAATGTTCTTAGTAATTGCTCAAGTGAATGTTCTTGTTTGTCTTCAAACAAGATATTAAAGATCTTGGCACACTCCAAGGAGGATGTCCCATATCTTGAGAGTACACTTCACAACCAATGGGAAGTGACTGCTGCACTGTTACTGTACTGTAGCGTGTACAGTTGCAGGCAGTCACTTTTCTGTCACAACTTTTTACAGCTGTAGAGTTGACCTGTACTATCGTCTGGGAGTCTATCAAGGGATCAGGTCCCTCAGCTGTTCTTTATAATTTCAACAGTGCACTGTCCAGAATTCTTTAAGTTAAAGATGACTAGTTGTGCTATCTACAGATCAGGTCCTTTATCTAGTTCTTCACATAAAAGTTTGTTAGATCATCAAAACAGAATACAACCCATCAATTTCCCCTTTTTTGATAATGACAAACTTTTATAATTGGGAAGTAGTTATATATGCTAACATCAGCAGATCATAACGGATGAGCAACCAGGTTCTCAAAGAGTTCCCCCTGTCTATGTGCTTCCCCCTTAATCCCTGCCATCATTTTCCAAATTGTGCCCAATTATCCCCCTAAACTTCCCCCTTTTGGCATCATAAAAAGGCATAAACAGGCAGAAAGCATAAATAAGTCCAACAAAGTAAATTCATGCCCCTTATGTGCACACAACATGATAGAAAACAGAATAAGAAGGAAGAAAAGCATTGATGAGAGCATAAAGAGACTGATTTCATTCATTAAAAAGCTTGAAAACATAGAGAAGTCTTTGCTTGAAAGAGAAAAGGACTTCTTTTGGATTTTGCAGCAAGAGCAACCAGGTGTTATCCAATGCCAATCACAAAAAAAAAAACAAAAAGCAAAAACACTGGCAACCATATCAGAGCAGAGATAGATTATACAGGACAAGGCCTAGGGGGCACTAGAGGAGAAAGTCTTGGAGGAGGAAGCAGTGAGAGTCCTGAGAACCAAGTTCATGCGAGCATTGGAAGAGGACTGTTCCTCAAGTAGTTTCTCCTTTAGGTTCTCAACCTGTTCCCGCAGTTTACAGTTCTCCTTGGTTAGGCGGGCAATTTCTTCATTTGAGAAGCTACCAGAACCAGGTTCCTCACCAGCTTGACTTGACTGAACCTCCAGAATTGCAATCTGAGCCTTCAATCGCTTAATCACATCATTGGCAGCATTCAGAGCATTGATTAGCTGCGATATGGTAGAAGTGTTGCCCCCAACCTTCTCAACACACTCACATTCTTCAAGGGTTGTTTGAGAAAAGCTTTGCTTGCGGGTCCCTACTCGGGGATTCTGAACTGGCATGTTGTAAAACTTAAAGACCCGAGTAAGTAGAAACCATAGGGGAGCCCGTGATTTCCATCCTTGACATTTACAACCTTCTCCATGTGTTGAATCATGAGAGCTGGTAGATTGATTGGTTTGAAATGATCAAGGGCTTCCATCAAGATCAGATCATCCTTGGAAGAAATTGAACGCCTCTCAGCACGGGGAAGAAGGACCTTATTCACCAGTTCAAAAAGAAGCTGGTAAAAAGGTAGCATGGACTTCTTATGAACTCGTTCCCCCTGCTGGACCGTCCCCGGCTTAACGATAAATCTCCTAAAATTTCCCTCACAAGCAAACATTGCAGGATCCACTGAAGACAGCCCCCTAGATGGAACATTGAGAATTGTTCCCAGAGCCTCATCATCAAACACAAAATCAACACCTTCCAGCACAACACACACATGACCTTCAGGAACTGTCCAAAAACTACCATAAAACTCGCACACAACATCCTCAAAGACTTGGGGCACACTCACAGTGAATAGGTGCTCCCATTTTTGGAACTCAACCATAGCCATCAGCTCGCTCATTCCAGCCATTTCAAAAATCTCGGGGTCAAACATGCGACCCCACAACACTTGCTGATTCTGAACATTTTCCTTCCACTTTCCTTTGTTTCTTAATACAACTCTCTTAGAACCAGGTTCCCCCACGGTTTCCACTTCCCTTTTGCGTTTACCGGTCACTTGCACAGACTTCCCTTTGGCACTTGCTTCAATCACAGGCTTCTTAACACTAGCTTCACCAACTTCTTTTTTCTTTAACTTACCACCAATTTTTGGGGGTGACAAAGACGGTTTTTCTTGTCCTTCAGCAGACACAAACTTCTTTCTCCCTACCAAGGAACTAGGTTCCTCGACAGTTTCCTATTCTACTTCAACGATAGGGATAACTTCATCCACCACTACTCTCCCTTCTTTCATCAATCTCTTCTTCTTTTACTTACTGCTCTTCTTACTTTTCTCAAGAGCCGAGTCAAAGGCTTCCTTCTTCTTCAACCTAGTAGATGTCCTCTTCACAGAAACATACGGACTACTCACCCTCTGATGGAGTTTAGAACGGGCACTTAACACCATGTCATCCTCATCATCTTCATTTATGGGGTCAGAGAATAGAGGGATGGATTCTAGAGGAGGAGTGTAGAAAATTTGCTCTTGGGGGGGTCTGTGGAATAGGAGAACTGGGTTCCTTACTAGGTCTGTCTTACTCAGATTCATGGACAGGAGACTCAAATAAGACCATGGTCCCCTCATCCTCTAGGAAGGAAGAAGCGGCTCCCTGATTTTTAGGAAGAGAAGAAGCCCCTTCAGAAAGAGGATTCTCATAGGTGATGGCCATGATGTTTTCGGCCGTCTCTTTTTCTGGAGACTCCATGGGAGTCGAGGAATTGAGAAATGAGGAGTTAATGTACTGGTCAGGGTCGTCCTCTGAGGCTTCAGAGACTTGATAAGCATCAGCAATTAGAGGTTCCTTTGGTGGTTCAGATGAGGAAGGAGGAGAAGTGGTTGCTTCAGAGATCAGAGGTTCCTTTGGTGGTTCAGATGAGGAAGGAGGAGAAGTGGTTGCTTCAGAGATCAGAGGTTCCTTTGGTGGTTCAGATGAAGAGGAAGGAGCAAGGGGTGCTTCTATGATTGGAGGTTCCTTGGGTGTTTCTGATTCTGGTGGGAGTGAGGAGGAGAAAGGAGTGGAGATGGAGGACTCTGTAGGAGAGGAGGTTTTATCCTCCGCTGAGACAATTTTGGAATCAGAGGTAGGGAGGAGAGAGGGTTCGTTTGTAGCGGCCATTTTTTTTTACGGTTGTGGAAAGCTTCAGAGATAGAGAAGTATTTTTGCAGGAGAAGGAGAGAGTGAGAGGAGATGGATGAGGAGCGGTTAGGGACGAAGGAGTGTTATAGGAGAGTGAAGTGATTTAGAGAGAAGGAGAACATGCTCAAAAGTCAGTAGGCGTTTTGGAAAAAGGGAACGTGCAGAGGGAGTTGAAAGGGTGGAGTGATAGATGTGATAGACACGAGTTCTGAAAGGCAGACGATGTGGCAACAGTAATTAATGCAACTTTTTTTTTTTTAAAAAGAGAGAGAACACACATACCTACTAACCTGGGGTACCGGAACCAGGTCCCGTACCTATTTTTTTTTTTTTTTTTGGTAAAAAGATTGCTCAGTCCCTTTTTTTTTCCTACAATGCCACTCCTTTAAATTCTATAATCATCATACATGTCTACTTGCAATGGTATTGATGTGAGTTAGACTTCCTGAGTATGATATTCATAGACAAGAAGGGGAACCGGGTCCCTAATTAGGTCTCAGCTGCCCCAGTGCCATTCTATTTTTCTCAAAATGTTCCCTGCCCAGTGCCTTGGTAAAGATATCTGCAATCTGATCTTCAGTGCAGCAAAACTTCATGCAGATGTGCCCTTTTTCAACATTGTCTCTGAGGAAGTTATGTCTCACATCAATATGCTTAGTTCTCTTGTGTTGCACCGGGTTCTTTGCCATGTTGAGAGCACTTGTGTTGTCACATAGAAGTGGTATGCTGTCAATATACACTCCAAAATCCTCTAGTTGTTGTTTGATCCATAGCAGCTGAGCACAACAGGATGCATCTGCAACATATTTTGCTTTAGCTGTGGACAAGGATACTGAGTTCTGTTTCCTTGTACCCCAAGAGATTAGGAAAGATCCAAGGAAATGATCCATCCCTGAAGTACTCTGCCTGTCCACCAGATAACCTGCATAATCAGCGTCAGTATAACCAACAAGATTGAAATTGTCACCCGAGGGATAGTATAGGACCAGGTCTTGTGTTCCCTTGACATAGCGTACTGCCTTGTACCCCAAGAGATTAGGCAAGATCCAAGGAAATGATCCATCCCTGAAGTACTCTGCCTGTCCACCAGATAACCTGCATAATCAGCGTCAGTATAACCAACAAGATTGAAATTATCACCCGAGGGATAGTATAGGACCAGGTCTTGTGTTCCCTTGACATAGCGTAGAATTCTTTTAGCAGCCTTTAGAAGAGACTCCTTGGGATTGGAAAACCTTGCACATAATCCCACACTGAACACAATGTCTGGCCTTCTTGCAGTGAGATAGAGTAGAGAGCCAATGATTCCCCTATACATTATTTGATTTACAGGAGAGCCAGATTCATCCATGTCAAGTTTGGTAGCCACTACAATGGGTGTATCAATCACCTTTGAATTTTCCATGTCAAACCTCTTGAACAGCTCCTTGATGTATTTCTGCTGACTGATGCATGTTCCTTATGTGGATTGTTTTACTTGAAGACCCAAGAAGAAGTTCAGTTCCCCCATCATGCTCATCTCAAACTCACTACCCATAAGCATTGCAAATTCCTTACACAGTGAGTCTGTTGTAGCCCCAAAAATAATGTCATCCACATACACCTGGACAATAAGAAGGTTTCTTCCTTGTTTCTTCAGAAATAGGGTGTTGTCAATCTTTCCTCGAGTGAAACCATTATCCAGTAGAAACTTGGATAGCCTTTCATACCAAGCTCTGGGGGCTTGCTTCAAACCATACAGGGCTTTGTCTAATTTGAAGATATACACTAGGTGAGCATGACTTTCAAACCCAGGGGGTTGCTTGACATATACTTCCTTCTTGAGATATCCATTCAGGAATGCACTCTTCACATCCATTTGGAATAAATTGAATTCCATATGAGATGCAAAGGCAATGAGAATCCGAATTGCTTCAATACGAGCAACGAAAGTAAAAGTTTCATCATAATCAATTCCTTCCTCTTGATTATAACCCTGAACTACAATTCTTGCTTTATTTCTGGTAGTTTTCCTATTTTCATCCAGCTTGTTCCTGAACACCCACCTGGTTCCTATGATGGTTATGTCTGAGGCTCGAGGTACCAGATGCCATACTTTGTTTCTTTCAAACTGATGAAGTTCCTCCTGCATAACAATGATCCAATCTGCATCCTTCAGAGCTTCCTTGATATTTTTGGGTTCTATTTGGGATAAAAAGGCTTAGAAAGCTAGGGAATTTATGGTTTTGGATCTGGTTTGAACTCCAGAATCAAGGGGAGTGACTATGTTATCAACAGTATGAGAACTTTTATGTCTCCAATTTGGGACCTGAATTTGATTGGTGGAAGAACTTGGTAAATTAGAGGAGTTTCCCTGTGCTGCTTGTTCTGCTACCTGAGGAGTACCTTCCACAGCATCTCCAACTCTTTCTTCCGCTTATGTGGGAGAATGAGGGTACCTGGTTCCTCCTGTGAACTAGAGGAAGAGATTGCATTGCCTTCATTCATCTCCTTGGCTTGACTCATCATGTCAGGCTTGCCATTTGAGACATCAGAAATCTCTCCAGGAACCGAGAGTGGTTGATTGTCTTGATCATCACCATTTTCGTCCGTGTTTGAGGAAGGAGTCTCATTAAAGAGCACATGAACACTCTCTTCTCCACATAGTGTTCTCTTGTTGTACACTTTGTATGCTCTGATTTGAGAAGAGTATCCCAAAAAGATTCCTTCATCACTTTTGACATCGAACTTTCCTAGTTGATCCTTCCCATTGTTTAGAACATAGCACTTGCAACCAAAGGCTCTTAGATGGGTTATTTTTGGATTTCTTCCATTGAGCAGTTCATAAGGAGTCTTGTTCAGGAAGGACCTGATCATGCACCTGTTCACTAAGTGGCAGCAGTGTTGATTGCTTCTGTCCAGAAGTTCTTTGCAATCCCACTATCAATGAGCATTGTTCGAGCCATGTCTTCCAGTGTTCTGTTCTTCCTTTTCGCTACTCCATTTTGCTGAGGAGTCCTAGGGGCTGAGAAGTTGTGTGTGATTCCATTTTCAGTGCAAATCTCATCAAGTTTTGCATTATCAAATTCGATTCCATGGTCGGATCTAATGCAAGCTACTTTCAAGTCCATCTTCACTTGGATTTTCTTGACAAAGGACACAAATACTTCAAACGTCTCATCTTTTGTTCTAAGAAATAATGTCTAAGCGAATGTTGAGTAATCATCCACAATCACAAAAATATACTTCTTTCCATCTCTGCTTGGAACTCTCATGGGCCCACATATATCCATATGAAGTAGTTCAAGAGGCCTGGATGTACTGACATATTTCTTAAGCTTAAAAGATGATCTCACATGTTTTCCTTTACAGCATGCATCACAGACTCTGTGCTCCTTGAACTTGGAGTTTGGCAGACCACGAACCAGGTCCTTCTTTATCAGTTTGTTCAAGAGGGAAAAGCTGGCATGACCCAACCTTCTATGCCAAAGCTCTTCTTCATCATCAACTGCTTTCAAGCATTTCACTTCACCGGCTTCCAATGATTCAAAATCAGCAACATAGATGTTTTTGTTTCTCTTGGCTATCAACACCACTTCTCCAGTTACTAGGCTAGTAACAGTGCACACTTTGGATAAGAACTCCACTTTGTTTCCTTTATCACAAATTTGAGAGACACTCAATAAGCTATATTTCAAGCCATCCACATAGTACACATTTTCGATTGAGTGCTCCAGAGACTTTCCAACTCTTCCAACACCAAGGATGTATCCCTTCTTTCCATTGCCAAAGGATACATCCCCTCCCTGCAGGGCTTTCAATGAGAGAAAATCCATATTTCCAGTCATATGCTTTGAGCATCCGCTGTCCATGATCCAATGTAGTCCAGTTCCTCTCACTGATCCCTACTTAATTAAATCAATGGTTATATTTAGGGATTGGGTCCCTTGTAGCTGGGAAAGTGATGAATAAGAATTCTTCTAGTCCATGCCGGTAGGAATTGATATTTCTTGCTGGGACCTGGTCCCTGCTTTGTATTCCTTTTACCAGCAAATATCTTATTTTTTTGGACTGATTGATCCTTGGCTAGGCAGCTTTCCTTGAAGTGCTCGTTGTTTCCACAGTGGGTACAGAGCCAATTGTCTGGGACTGTGACATATTTTCTATGTGGGTTGTAGGGAGTTTTCTCCTTTTGAAACCCGATCCCCTACCTGTTTCCACTGTTATTGAAGTACATGGCAGTGACAGCATCCGTGGACCATGTCCAATTCAGTGATTTTTTAAGATCAGATTTTATTTTGCTCACTTCAGCTTGCAACTCCCTATTTTTCTCAACCTCACTGCACAGATTCGTTTTGGTCTCATTCAATTCCTTTTCAAGCTGGATATATTTTTCACTAGCTATTTCCTTTCCTTTATCCATACTTGAGGAACCAGGTTCTTGTCTTAGTCCCTGAATGGTTTCCTCTAAATCTGTGATTACTACTAGAAAATCATTTCTCTCCTGCTCAGCATCATCAATCTTCACACTCAGACTAGCCTTTTCATTCTCAGATTCTCCACTTCTTCTTTCCGATCTGCCACTACTACAATTAGATCATCTCTATTACTTTCTACCTTTCTTGTGTTTTCTTCTATTACTTCCTTTTCTTTTTAAAGATTTTTATTGTATCCTGAAGGTCTACAACCACCACCATTAGGTTATCTCTCTCATTCTCAACAATGTTGATTTTACACATTAGAGACTCTTTCTCTCTTTCAAGATTCCCTATAGTTTCTTTAAAGTCTACCACACACACAACTAGATCATCTCTAGTTTGTTCTGCTTCTCCTAGTTCTATAGTCAATGAATCCTTATCTTCAATTAAGCTTTAATAAGTATCAATGAGAACATTTGACAATATCATTAATTTTTTAAGAGAATAGGACTTCAGATTTCTCTGAACGTCCCTGAAGTTTACCTCATTTGTGTCATCTTCTTCTTCTTCTTCATCAGATTGAGCCATAAGAGCAAACAATGAGTCATACTCCCTAGCTTTGTTCTCAACTGCCATCATAGAGCTGTTTTCTGCTTCAAGTTCTTCTTCTGATTCGCTTGATGAATCTCCCCAAGCGGCAAGAGCCTGCTTCACAAGGTTGTCAGCTGCGCTTTTTCTGCTGAATCTTTTGTCAAGAACCTGGTTCCTTTTTGCAGCTTTGTCAGTGTTGTGCTTGTAGGTATCTTGCTTCAGGAGCAGGCAGTCTTTTATGAAATGTCGGGGCTTACCAAATTTATGACATAAGTCATAGTTTCTAGGCTTGCTTGAGCTGTCTCTTTTTGGTATTCCTCCATTCCTTCGAACCATTTTCTGGGATCTCTTGGTGAGATAGGACATGTCATTATCCTCTTCGCTTGAATCATGCTTTTCAGCCTGAAGAACCAGGTTCTTCTCCTTCTTGGGTTCCCTTCTTTCACTATCCTTTTTCCTTTTCATCTCATATGTTTTCAATTTTCCGATCAACTCATCCATTGTTAGAGTCTGTAAATCCTTTGCTTCAGTGATAGCATTGACTTTGCTTTCCTAGGAGCTTGGCAGAACACTCAAGATCTTTCACACTAACTTGTTCCTAGGAATGAATTCTCCTAGAGAGTGAAGCTCATTTATAATGGAGGTGAATCTAGTATGCATATCTTGTATAGATTCATCGTCCTTTATCCTGAACGTTTCATACTCAGTAGTGAGCATATCAATTTTGGACCGTTTTACTTGCATCGTTCCTTCATGAGCTGTCTGCAAGGCTTCCCAAATCTCTTTAGCTGAATGACATGCAGAGATCTTGTTGTACTCATCAGGTCTTGTACCGGACACTAGAATTTTCTTTGCATGAAAATTCTTTTCCACTGCTTTCCTGTCAGCATCGTTGTAATCCTTCCTGGTTTTTGGCACCAGCAGACCAACCTCACCTACCTTGTGCATAGGAACATGAGGACCATCACAAATGATGTCCCATAACTCAGAATCTTTAGCCATTATAAAGTCATGCATACGGGTCTTCCACCACCTATAGTACTGATCGTTGAATCTAGGAGGTCGATATGTTGATTGTCCTTCTTCGACGTTTGGTAGAGCAGCCATTACAGATCCTTTCTAGGTGTTAACCGTTGAGAAAGAGCCTGCTCTGATACCAATTGATAGTTTCTATGAGTCCACCAAACAGTAGAGATACCTGGTCCTCTACTAGTTCCCACAGAGGAGTACACTAAGAAAGCAAGTAAAAGAGACAAGGGATTTTTACGTGAAAAAAATCCCACTCAAGGAGACAAAAAACACGACCTACACTCGTAGGATTTCAACTTCACTAACTTCTAATCTAACTATTGCAAGCCACTTTGTAATGTACTTCTTAGAAAGACTTCAACTCACTAACTTGTAATCACTATTACAAGCCACTTTGTCACTCTCTAGTTACAAATCTTTTTACTCGTGACTACACTAGTCACCACAGAAACACAAGAGGTTTATGTTGAGGGATTCCTAACAAGATGCTTCTACAAAAGCTAGTAGGATACAATGAAAACAAAATGCAAGATTACAACTCAACTAAGGACACTAACAACACAAGGTGGAACTGGTCCTTCTTAGTGGAGTTGTCTTCTTGCTCTTGAAACACTTGAATCTTCAATGCTAGAGAGCACTTTAATGCTTGAGAGAACGTTCTTAGTAATTTCTCAAGTGAAATGTTCTTGTTTGTCTTCAAACAAGATATTAAAGATATTGGCACACTCCAAGGAGGATGTCCCATATCTTGAGAGTACACTTCACAACCAATGGGGAGTGATTGTTGCACTGTCAATGCACTGTAGCGTGTACAGTTGCATGCATTCACTTTTCTGTCACAGCTTTTTACAGCTGTAGAATTGACCTGTACTATTGTCTGGGAGTGTGTCAAGGGATCAGGTCCCTCAGCTGTTCTTTATAAGTTCAACTGTGCACTGTCCAGAATTCTTTAAGTTAAAGTTGACTGGTTGTGCTGTCTACAGATCAGGTCATTTATCTGGTTCTTCTCATAAAAGTTTGTTAGATCATCAAAACAGAATACAACCCATCACCATCATATCAAGCGTGTCAACGCAATCGAAAAGGAAAAATGGTGGAGAAACAAGATAGACATCATACTACTATGGACAGGGTATGAGCCTGGCAAAGGTCTCGGTAAAAACCTCCAGGGACCAAACCAGTACAACCGAAGTGTCATGGTAAAACTTTCGGGCTTGGGTATGAATATACTTGGCAAGATTATCAGGATTGGTAGCAACTATGGTGTGGTCCTTATTATCCGTTGGAGCAACCGGTACCACATTTGCACCAGACATTTCATCAAGCCGACATAATGTGGAGGTCTGAAGAAGATGAAGTCTTAGCTGGCATTAGGAAGTTGTTTCTAGATGAAGAAGATATGGATTGCAGTGCAATAGTTGAGGAGGAGGAGGAAGACCTTAACATTCAAACTGTGGAGAAAGGAGTTGTTCTCAAACACTGGACTGCTGCACCATCCCGGGCTCATCGAGATCCTGGGTAGCTTGGCAATTAGCATCAATTATTTTTAAAATAGTTTTGAGCATTGAAGACATTTTCAGTGTTTTGTTTTGAAATTATTGCTCGAGTCATCGAGCCATTGCTATTTTTCATATTTACTATTATTCTTTACATTTTCTCTTTACATCATTATTATTACCTATCCCGATGAACCTGCGATTGTGACATGTAATTAGACTACACAACATAAGGATGGTGACTCAGAGGATCTGGAAGATGATATAATACCTGAGGAAATTGTCAGAGAAGTGGAAAACTTTGATAACAAACCTTGTCTAACTTGGATGAAGCTGAGATAATTAACTTAGGGGTTTCCGAAATGGTCAAGGAGACACGCATAAGCATTCACCCGTCATCATCAGAGAAGGAAACATATGTCAGTTTCCTAAAAGAGTATGAGGATGTTTTCACATGGTCAGACGATGATATGACTGGTTTAAGCACATCCATAGTGGCTCACAAGTTACCCACCAATCCCGCGTGTCCATCGGTAAAGCAGAAGCTCAGAAAATTCAAGCCAGATATGAGTTTGAAGATAAAAGAGGAAGTCACTAAGCAAATCAAAGCCAAGGTTCTTAGAGTAATTGAATATACGACTTGGTTGGCCAATATCATGCCGGTCCCGAAGAAAGATGGGAAAGTCAGAGTATGTATTGATAACCAAGATTTTAAACAGGGTAAGTCCCAAAGATGATTTCATGTTGCCCAATATACACATATTGATCGACAATTGTGCCAGGCATGAACTCCAATCCTTTGTGGATTGCTTCGCGGGATATCATCAGATCTGGATGGATGAAGATGATGCCGAAAAGATAGCCTTTATCACACCATGGGGAATGTAGTGCTACAAAATGATGCCGTTTGGTTTAAAGAATGCTGGAGACACCTACATAAAAGCCATGTGTGAAACTTTCAAGATCAAGCATAAGAATTCCACAGCATACATGCCGCAAATAAATGGAGCTGTAGAGGCCGCAAATGAATGGAGTTGTAGAGGCCGCCGGTAAGAACATCAATAAGATACTAAGGAAAATAGTAGACAATTACAGGAAATGGCACGAGAAGTTTCCATCTGCTTCGCTAGAGATATCATACCACGGTTCGCACATCAACTAGGGAAACTCCTTACCTGTTGGTTTATGGTACTGAAGCACTTATTCATGCCGAAGTAGAAATCCCTTCTCTAAGAATCATACAAGAAGCTGAGCTCAGCGACGAAGAATGGGTATAGAGCAGATATGAACAATTGGCTCTCATCTATGGAAAGAGAATGAATGTGGTATGTCACGGTCAACTCTACCAGAATAGAGTAGCAAGAGCTTTCAACAAAAAGGTTAGACCAAGGCAATTCACACCGGGGCAGTTGGTGCTAAAACGGATCTTCCCACATCAGGATGAAGCCAAGGGGAAGTTCTCACCCAACCGGAAAAGTCCTTACATGGTTCATCGAGTATTAATAAGAGAATAACTCATACTTCCAGAAATGGACGGAGAGATTTGGCCAAAACCTATCAACTCAAATGCAGTCAAGAGATACTAGGTTTAGGATTGTTTACATTTCTTCACTTGATGTAACTGAACTACGCTTGACCTGATTCTCGTTTAAGTGGGGATACGTAGGCAACCTTGTGGGTTTTGTCACATCTTAATAAAATCTTCTTCCCCCATGATCGAAAATTGGGACATCATTGCAAGTTCAGCCAATTTCGTCATATGTGGAACAACCAAAAGTATTGTATTTAACTGGGGTAGAATTTTGAGGGGAAGGCAAGGAGCTTACAATGTCTCTAAAATGTGTCATAGTCACCGCTTCATCTGAATTATTTGATATCATATACTACATTTCAAATAACTATATTTTCAAAAATAATTTGTCAAATGCATGCATTTTTTTCGAAAATTTTGTTTCTATGACAACTAGACGTTACCCGGGGTAACTCAAACAGGATTTCGAGACGGGAGTGAAGGCAAAGCAAGAGTCCAGAGCATGAACCAACCTTCCCCCTCACAAAACTCATGATTTTTTTTTGGATGCAGGCACGATAAGACAACAATATACGCAGATACATCAAATCACTACCTTCATAACGACAAGTTACAAAGCGCAAACACCTCCAACTAAGAAATACTTTACTTTCTCACTGTCACTCATTGTTTTTTTGCATAAGGATAAACATTGCCTTTCCTTGCATGAGACTAAGCACTTTCTTCCCTAATTGCATGAGACTAAGCACTGTCTCCCCTAACTATATGAGACTAATCACTGTCTCCCCTAATTGCATAAGGCTAAGCACTGCCTTTCCCTGCATGAGACTAAGCATTATTTCCTCTTCTTGCATGAGGATAAGTATTGTCTCCCTAATCGAATAAGGCTAAGCATTGCATTTCCTTGCATGAGACTAAGAACTGTATCCCTAATTGCACGAGACTAAGCATTGTCTCTCCTAATTGCATAAGGCTAAGAACTACCTTTCCCTGTATGAGACTAAGCATTGTCTCCTCTTCTTGCATGAGGCTAAGCATTGCCTCCCTAATCACATAAGGCTAAGCACTTCCTTTCTCTGCATGAGACTAAGCATTATATCCTCTTCTCACATGAGGCTAAGAATTGCCTCCCTAATCGCATAAGGCTAAGCATTGCCTTTCCATGTATGAGACTAAGCATTGTCTCCTCTTCTCACATGAGTCTAAGCGTTGCCTCCCAAATTGCGTAAGGCTAAGCACCGATTTTCCCTGCATGAGACTAAGTATTGTGTCCTCTCTTGCATAAGGCTAAGCATTGCCTCCCTAATTTCATAAGACTAAACATTCCCTTACCTTTGCATAAGATTAAATACTATATCCGCTATGCCACCTAAGACTTAGCACTATCTCTTTGTTTACTTAGGGCTAAGCACTGCCCTCATCTCACACAAGACTAAGACTTGTCTTGTCTCGTCATCACATATGACCAAGCATCATATGTTTGCATTTCATAGGCTGAAACATCGCCATCCTTCCTGAAGGCATCATCCTCATAGCTGGGAGACACCATTCCATGGCCTGAGGATCTTTAAAATTGCACATCATTATTCAAAGGGGTCATCGTCAAAAGGCACCATCCTCATAGCCCGAGGACACCATTTCATGGCCTGAAAATCCCTTATCATACGCTTCATGGCCCAGGACATCATGGTCTAAGGACATCATCCTCATCGTCCAAAGACAACCTTCATGGTCTAAAGGAAATTTGCATCACGTTTAAATTTTCGCAATAACCCATATATATTCACAAGCACCGTGTTTTAAGTTTTGCAGGTAATCCAGGAGGTAACTGTTCTACAAATGGGAGTGAACGTCGCTCTGGTTTCCGTTCATAAAGTTCACATCCTTCAATTGTTTTGAACATAACCGACTACCAGTAATTACCTACCTTTTACTCTATGACCGTTCAGATATCTACCTTGTGACACATCCGTAATATTTCAAATTCACATTTCATGACTTAGCATAAATTCATCTGATACTATCCTACCCAAAAGAACCCTTCCGAAACATACGACCATTCATGTAACAACTCCATCGATTTCGTTCACCGTTGGATCCAGAATTACACACGACCTGATTCCCGTAACACCATGGATATGTAGGAAACTCAGGAATAAGGGTTTGGCCTCAATTTTTCAAATCACATCATTCCCCGCTCAATTCAGCCAAAATTGGTCATCATTTTCTTTACCCGACAACTCTTTCATCATTCCCGGGTAAAGAGTGGCAGTTGTCGATACTGAATTTAGCCCTCATATTTCTGCAAATAGTATATATATTTTCAACATGTTATTTTGCATCATTATTTAGTTTATAATAATTATACATGTGTTATTTCATAATTTTAAACAAGTTTTAGAGCTTTAAAGCTAATTTTCTTGCATTTAAATTACTTGAATATTTACTCATTATTCCTTTAAATTATTTTGTGGTGACCTAATCATAAAAAATTATTATTTGCATCCATAATACATGTTTCAAATATTTTTACTTCATTTTATATAATTACATTAGTATTTTTAGGCTATTTGCACAATCTTACAATAATAGCATATATTTTACATCTTTATTGCATTTGTCATTTTATCAAGGTCAAAATATTATATTACATTTTTATAGTCTCCTACTTTTGTTTTAAGGTATTAATTTTCATAAATAGAATTTTAATATTTTATTTAACAATTTTTATTAAATTATTTCCCCCAGAATTTCCTATTTTTAAAATCTAGCCTAAAAGTAGGTAAATTTCGGACCAATTAAGGTCCAAATGAACCAGACCACTTTGATTAAACCCAGAATCCCAACCCAAGCAACCTTGCCCAGTCCAAACCCAACTGAACTCCCCTTGAATCTCAGCCGTTGATCAAAAGCGATCAACGACTTACAACATTCCACTCCCTTTCCTTATATCCCTACCCCAAAACCCTAGAGACCATTCCCTTTCCCCAGCCGCCCTCACATGCTCTCATCTATCAGACCAAAACCCTCCTCACTCAAATCCCATCCCCAATCCGATATTACATGGAAATCATCCATGATTCCTTTCCTTTATTGCACACACAAAGATGCTTACCATCTTTTGAACATTACAAGTACTGGGTACTTCATTATTTATGGAAGCTGAGTCGTTGGTGTTTGATTGACTCCGATTCTGTATCATTTTCATGTTTCTGACCTGATACAACTATCAGATTCCATGGTTTCGATTCAGTGAGATTTTTGCTATTTTTGTTCCTTGTCTAAACTAAGGTTTCCTAGATTTACCCTAAAAATGATTGTAATTGATTTTTCTTGCATGCCATATTTTCCTTATTTGTTTATAATCTACTGTATTTCCTTATTTTATGTGTTGATCTTTACTACTATATAAATCCATCCCCATTCCCCTTTGAAATAAGCTTTTAATCACGAGAATCACTAAAAAACTAAAGGTTGTCACTCTATTATTCTCTCATTCTCTTTTTCAATACTTTGGCTCTTGGCCGGCTGAAATCCAAGGCCAACAAAATTCGATTTTCAACTTTTCTTAGTGCGAGCACTGCCCGGGGTTCATTTGAAGCCCTTGGGAAAACTGACGTTCCAAGATCCTAGGTTCTATTGCTATTTATTGACATTCAAAATACTGTGGAGTTTTTTCTTTCTTGTTTTTCTGTATATCAACTGATAACTGGTAAGTTCTTCAGCTTTTGCAATTTCATTCTCTTGTGTTCATGTCTCGAATACTCACATCTCTGAAATTTTGTGACCTAATGTGTTTCTCGACCATCTCTATGTGCAACCTTGGTGGCATTGGACTTGTTTTGTGATCTGACCTTCTTTAGCATTTGATTTTACCTAAAACTGCTAGTTCTGAGATATGTTTATGCTTAAATTGAATAATTTGGACTCTCTTAAGTTCGCTTAGCCTAATGTGTTGGTACCTGAATGTTTACATTTGCTGCTTGGCATGAGTTTGCTTCCCTGCTTTGTTTCGGGTTCCTTTAATGACTGACTCGTATCTATAACGTGTCCAAATCTATGTTAAGACCTTCACTCTAGCTATGAGCTGCTCCCTTTCTATTTTATCACTCATTTTGTCTTTGGTTTGCTTAATCTTGTACCCTCTGGTGATTAGTTTGGACCTTTAGAGTAGCTATCTTAACTTGTGTTTCCTTATAATGTTTGATATTGTTTTGTCGTATTGATATAAGTTGGCATGTCTGATTTCTGGTGTTGTGATGGATATTCAACATAATTTGGACCCCTAGGCTTTGAATCCTTTAAGTTAGTGCTCTACTTTAGAATCGTTTGGTATTGTGCACCTTTGTATGTTAATCTTGTAATCTCAGAAAACCTGATTCTCCCGATCCTTACAAAGTGTTTTCTACCCAATATGCTAAGTGTTTGAACTTGTGATATTAACTTGTCCTTTGAGTTTTATTGATTCCCTTTGCTTGTATGTTCTTTGTTTAATTACCACTGCTATGTTTGCTTCTAAAATATAAGTACATCTCTTCGAATTGTATCACTTGATTAGTGTTCTCTCACTCTGATTTGTCACCTACACCATTCTGAATCTATCACTCTTGGTCGGCTGAAAGCCAAGACCACTAAAACGCTCTCTATTGACATCCCTAGTGTGACCACTGCTTGGGGTCCATTTGAGACCCTTGTGAACTCTGACACACTAGGATTTGGGGTTCTTTGATCACTCTCTTTGTTGCTGGTACTTGAGATGTCTTTGGCATTTAGATTTTCTTCCTCACATTATTTGTATAATCTGCAAATTGGGTTGTTTAAGTGATTTCTATGTAATTAAATACTAGGTCATATGGTCAATTTATGACTGTTTGGTTTGGCTTGAGTTCCTCCATGACTTTTGGACTGTGCTGATGGGCATAGTCCTCTGTTTGGATCTGGGCATGCTATTTGCTAAGATTGAGTTTTGTTGAAGGCCCAGGGAATACTAGGTATTTCCTTTGGGCCTGCTGTTAGGCCTACTATTGTTCCTTGTGTAATAACTATACTTATATTCACCTGGTCTATAATAATTTTGTAATAAAAAATTGGGGTGTTAGTGAAATTGGGGAAATAGGTATATTCTAATGTTTGCATGGAAGGGTAGAAAACGTTCCTATAGGGTTCATATGATTTAATTGTTATTTTATCCAATCTTCCTAGCAGAAATCATGCCATTAGGGGAATCACACACTCACTCAACTTGTTTACCAACAAAACATGAGCTTAAGCACTTGATTTATTCCTATGTCTACTGCTATGTGTCACTAGACATCATGCCTATAGGAAACAAATGCCAATAACCATCCTTCATTTTGCATAACTGCAGCATGTTCATTAGATACCATGCCTATAAGATTATACTAGCTTATGCTCTACTAGTCCTCATCTATATATTATGTCCCTAGGTTCTTAATTGATTCATCAGCTACTATTATATCTATCGCTCGCCTAGAAAATATGCCTATAGGGACGAAGTGTTATAGAATCAATTTGCAACTGCCAACTATTAGAACCTAGCTATATAATACTGCGACTCGCTTAGAAAGCATGCCAATAAGGCAAACACGAGTAATTGTGAGTATTTCCAATGGTTTTAACCTCCCCTATTGCGTAAATCACTTAGAGATCATGTCTATAGGTTTTAATAACTTATAATCTGTAATCTCAATAAACAACATAGAAGTACCAGGTACCTTTAAACTGTGTAGTTGTTTAGAAATGATGTCTATAAGTTTAAAGTGGCGCCTTGCATTTGAAACTGCATGTACGTTTGAAATCAGATCATATGGAAACCATGTCTATAGAGCTTAATGAATTCAATTTGCCTCAATTCTGAAAATGTCTAATGCCTAACCTAGAAATTTTTTTGCGTGCATTTGTTGGTTAAGAGTGAAGGCTAAATTGTGCCTTTAATTGTCCTTACGTGAAGTCCTATTTGTTTTCAATGTCGCTTAATTTTATCATTTTGAGCAGCCTAAATAAAGTCTAGAACCACCCAAATAGAGGTCCAACGCCTTCTGGACCATAGGCATGTGACGGGTAGTGCACGCATAGGGTATGACTTAGAATTGAATTAGAGTTCCTTAAGGTAAACAACTTTAACATAGTAATTAGGTAGCAAGAGATGATAGTCTGTGCCCGCTGAATATTATGAGAAACTCCCTATCTTAAGGAAGTTATGAAGTATTATTTATGTTGCACCGGGTGATCCGTTAGGTCAAAAAACTTAGGACCCCCCCTTTCTCTTTATACATTTAGTCATCTAATATAGACTGTTATAGTTATGCCCTTGTAGATTTGTATCAATTCTCCTTGTGTCATAATAGAACTCTTTGATCCTTTTATTCTCTTTGTTTATTTGATCATCTTGCCTAATTATAATCCACATAGTTTAAGGTTCGGCCGGGACCCATGGTTGTGGACCTTGAAGAGTACCTAACACCTTCTCTTTGAGGTAATTTGATCCATTACCTGATCTTTGGTGGCGTTGACTAGTCAAATAGAGTTATCTGCATAATAGCTGCCCTAACGCACCTTAAAAATCATTAGGTGGAGATTCTTCTTCTTTTAACACTCTATCTCCTCATTCAAAGGAGTTGTCACATGTCGAAACCCGCTTTCGCGAGAAAACAGGGCGCGACAATGCACAACTTTAATTTTCTTTGGGTCAGTTGATACACCATTAGCTGAGATGTTGTGCCTCAGGTATTCCACCCTTCTTGCTGCAAACACACACTTACTCCTTTTGGCTAACAGTTGATGTTGAACCAGCAGATCAAAAGCAATCTTTAAGTGCTCTAAATGGTCAACTAAGTTCTTGCTAAAGATTAGAATGTCATCAATGAAAACAAGGATAAATTTTCTAATATGCTTCTGGAATATATGGTTCATCAGTCCCTGAAAACTATAGGGGGCATTAGTTAGTCCAAATAGCATTACTAAATGCTCATAGTTCCAGAATAAGTTTTAAATGCAATCTTTGCTATGTCTACAGGAGCCATTCTTATTTGATGGTAACCTGCTCTTAAATCTATCTTAAAATAGATTTGTGATCCTCCCAAATGATCCAATAACTCTTCAATAATGGGGATATGGAACTTTTCCTTCACACTCAGCTTGTTCAAAGCTCTGTAGTCCACACACAATCTCCAGGATCCATATTTTTCCCTACTAGTACCACAAGATAAGAATAAGGGCTTGAACTATACTGAATGACCCTTTTCTTCAACATTTCTTTGACCAAAAATGATATTCTTCTGTACAGGAGAGTATCTGTAAGGTTTGGCATTACCATGTGCATTTCCTTCTATTAAAGGGATGTGATGATAAAAAAATCCTCTAGATGGAGGCATTTGTGTTGTTTCTCCAAAGACTTTATTGTGTTCCTTAGTATCTTCTTCCTCTCTTACTCGAACCATAATGATCTGAGATTATTGCTTTGTCAACTTCTCCAATGTCTTGGCCTGCACAACTTTGAAACTGGGCTGTATGCTCTGAAGCTTGAGTAGCTTCCCTTGGTATTCAAATTCCATTACTAGCTTCCTGAAAGTGAATTTGGCATATTCTAGTGGACATAACCATTGGATTCCTAACACTATATCACATTTGCCAATAGGAAAAACTAAGAAGTCGTCTTGGAAAACTACTCCTTACATCAACCACCTAAATCCCTTGCACATTTGTTTAGTAGGGACCTCTCTTCCATTAGCCACCTGTACCAATTGTGGTTTAATTCTTCTTATTTCACACCCCAACCTTCTTTTTGTGTTCTCATATATAAGTTGTGAGTGGAACCACAGTCTATAAAGACTTCAATGTGCTTATGTTCAGTGAATCCTCTGAGTCGCATTGTCTTGTAACCCAGAGTTCCATTCAATGCCTAAAGAGATATAACATAATTTTCTAAGAGTTCCTCTGCTAAGACTTCAGGTTCCACCCCTAATACCCCATATCCATCTTCTTATTATGTATCCTACAATCCTCTTTATCATCTACCACCTCTAGCTCTATGGAGTACAACTGTCTTTTTGCCTTGCGCTTATGACCCGGTGTGAACTTTTCATCACAAGAGAAGCAGATCCCCTGAGCACTTTTCTCATCCATTTCGGTAGTGCTTAGCCTTCTCCTTTTGTTGTTGTCAACCTTGACAGCTGTGGGTGTTTAAAAGTGTTGTTGTTGTTGTTGTTTTTCTGCACATAGCTAGATTGGTGCCCCATGGAACTCCTTGGTAGGGAAGATCCCGTGGAATCACCTTTGATGGCTCTAATTTGTGTAGAAAACTTGCCTCTTGCAACCTAGCTAGGCAGTAAGCTTGTGTCAAAGTGCAAGGGTTGCCTACTCTCACTACATTGATGATCTCAGGCTTAAGGTTGTTTCAGAAAATGCTAACTGCATGCTCTATTGATAAATTAAGCCTGGTCATAACATTATTAGATGCCTTATGATATTCCTTAAAAGAACTTGTGTGCTTAACATTCATTAGTTCTGTCATTAGGTCAGAGTACTAAGCTCCAAAGCTATCACAGAGGGCCCACAGATTCTCATCCCATGAAGGTAATAGAATCTGCCCTCAACTCCTCATATGTCCTAGGTGCTACTGTAATGCATCATCCTCAAAATGAAGTGACACCAGCTTCATTTTTGCTAAATGGAAACCTCTTCATCAGCAAAAAACTGCTCTACTTTGACAACCAAGTTCTTAGGGAATTCAACCTTGGTGTATTTGATGTAAGGTAGATTTGGCAGGGGAATGTTGTGATTGGTGTGAGGTGCTTGGTATTGAGTGTTTGTGGGGTTGGGTTGATAGTGAGCAGGGGTAGGTAGGGACTTGGTGGTATAACAGAGGTGGAATATGAGTGGTTTGTTTGCTATAAGCAGGTGGAAATGGTGTGCTTTGGCGATATGGATTATAGGGAAGGTTCATGCCTATCATTGGTCCTTGATTATATTTTTATGGGTGGACCATGTCTCATAGATAATTAAGGGATATAAGGGATGGACTATTGGAGCAGGGTGGATCTAAACAGTAGAGATTGCAGGTGACGGAGGTGGTTGTGGCTGTTGTGGTGTTAACACTGGTCGGGTAGAGTGGTTATACATTTAGGGTCTGAGATTCATTGGTGCTTGGTTAATAGGAGCTGTCACTACTGAGCTCGACCCAACATGGGTGATCTAGGAGTGAGAAGAGCTCAATGACTGTGTGTTAAAAGTAGTACGATCGAAAATAGGGGTGGCTATAGGTGGTACACCATCATGGTTACCTCCTATTGTAGGAGCCACCAGATTTGCCATCTCAAAGGGTTTATCATTAGGGAAGTAAAGCTCACCTTCATTGTAGGTTGGATCCTCATCCTGCTCAGGCCTTTTCTTGAACGACTTCATTCAACGCCTCTCTTAGCTCATTCGAGGCCTCATCTTGTGTTCTGCAGCTCTGCTTATGGCTTGCCTCCAGATGCTCTTGTCTAGCTGCAAAGCCCGACATGTCTAGAGATATCTTCTGCAATATATTCATCACTTCGTTCATTTCTGATTCCATAACGTCCACAGAGCCAAGGACTGCTCTGATACCTCTGTTGCAATGAGAAAATGGTCAAAGAAGAATAAAGAAAAAGCTACGGCTACAAGATAGAAAATCTAGGGAAAATATTAAAATAGGGTTTTGATTGATACCCATTCAGCTGCATACAAGACTATATATAAGCCTCCACTAGTCACTGCAAGACATGGATATATAACTAACTTTGACGGGACCTAAAGTGCCCCAACAGTGACAACTTACGTGCTTATGTGTAATTATAAAAATCTATATAAACTAACGAGGGACTCAACTAGCTTTAAACTTAACTCTCAACCTAACTTAACCACTTTTAGCGGCTACGTACAACCTCGCAAGCCTCCAGTACCATCGACGCATGCTTTCTTCATTTCATCTCGCATCAAAATATTAACTTTAAAAACATGAAATTCTAAATATGCTTATTTTTAAACAAATGCATGAAACTAATTGTTTCTTCTTCTTTTTCTTCCTCTTCTTCTTCTTTTTCTTATATTGCCCAAAAAACACTTATGAAGCACTATATTGTTTGGTAACTTTATGATTCCGAGAAAATGCAGGACAAACTTTGTGTGGGAAAACGGTTATTATAATCTCCAGTTATTGTATTCAAGATGTACGTATACACATCAAATGCATACCCTAATTTCAGGGCTCCCTATTTTCGACCGAATTGGGTTAACTTATTTTCTTTACCAACAAACAAATTTCCTAGATCTTTATTTTATTTGGACACAATAAGGACCGTAGAATTAATAAATGAGTATTCCTTTTATGGAAATAATTATTCTTTTCTATGAATATACCACTAATTATTTGTAATTGAACTACTTCATAAATTTTGAGTTTAATTATAAAATTTTTATTTAACTACTCATGTTTAGATTATAAATACAAATTCATTAAATTAAAAATTACAAAAAAATTAATTAATCGAATAATAAAATTAGTTAAACTATTATTTAACTTATTTCATATGTTAGATACAAAAATCTACCTATAAGGTTTACACAAGATAAATTTATATGCTTCTCTAGAGGGGCCTCATCAATCTTTATACCGAAACAAAAAGTCTTTCAATAACTTATTATTGGGCTCATTAATCTATAATATACCTCACTTATAACAAATCAAAATATTAATATATTGTTCATAATAATTTTATATTACACAGTTATATTAAATAACGCGATGCAATCATACCAATCAAGTATCTTACCTTTCCTTGATGCCAATAAGATATCTAATGATACATTTTACCTCAGTTAGATGTGATTCCTTAGGATCCGACTGAAATCTTGCACATTTGTATACACTGAACATTATATCTGGTCGACTAGCTGTGAGATATAGGAGGGAACCAATCATTCCCCTGTACAGGATTTCATCAACGTTTTTTCCGTCTTTGCCTTCTTCTAGAGTCGTTAATGGGCTCATGGGAGTTCCACTTGGCTTTGCATTTTCCTTATCAAACTTTTTTATAAGCTCCTTTGTGTATTCAGTTTGACTAATGAAGATTTCTCTGGAGGATTTTTTAATTTGTAGCCCAAGAAAAAACGTCAGCTCTCCCATTATGCTTATTTCGAATTCTTCTTTCATAGTATTTGCAACCATCACATAACACAGAGTTAGAACTTGTGAGGGTGGTTTTTCACCTTTCCATTAATTTGGAACTTTGTCAACCCCAATATTAATTCATTCAGGAATTGGCCGGGAGACAAGGGATGGAACTTTTGCAGCTTTTTCTTTAGTCGACTGAGATTCATCTAGGATTAAATTTTCAGTATTATTAGGTTCACGTGAACCCATAACTGATATTCTAGATCCGCCAGTAAATAGTCATGGAACATGCTATGTATTAAGTGAAACTTTCACTTAAATTTGTAATACTCTCTCTCTCTTTTGATTTCTAATCGTGTTACCTTCCTGTTTTAAGGGATACTAATGTATAGGATGAGATTATATAAAGTTAAAAACATTGTATGATGCAACTTAAAAGGCGCAAATTCACTCACCGGCATTTAATTTAGATTTGGATTAAGTTTCACAAGTTTCATTTCAGTATCGAAATGTCATATTAAAGTTCCGACATTTAAAATAATCTGTGTATCAAATTTTCTAAAAAAATGATACTCCTCCTGTTCTAATTAATTTCAGCGAGCACAAAATTTGAGAAAAAAATGAATCTTTTCAAAATTTATAATTTTAAACATATCATAACATTGTTGTGATTATAAAATCTTGTCAATAAGGTAAACTGAAAAGCGTAAATTAACTTGCTTCCAAATATAAAAAACTAATGCACAAAAATGTCTTTACAGAAAATCATAAAGTATTAATAAAGGGAAAAAAAAAATTTATTTTGTGTTATGAAACACTCCCCCTTGAATGTCTATAACACTCCGCCTTGAATGTCTATTCGACAAATAATGTGTCTCGTTAAAACCTTAACTAAAATAAAATCCAACAGGAAAAAAAATTCTAGAAAAGGGAAAAGAGTACACATGTTTAGAAATGCGCCATTTGGTTACCTCGTTAAAAACCTTGCAAGGAAAACCCAGTGGGACAAAACCTTTTAAGGGAAAAAGAGTGCAACGTGCATTAACTCCCCCTGATGAGAGCATCAATTCACATCCTTGAGCCTTTGCATCCTGATCTTGTACAGTAACTTCTTGAAGGTTGACGTCGGTAGAGATTTTGTGAACAAATCAGCCATATTATCACTTGAACGAATTTGTTGCACATTGATATCACCATTCTTTTGAAGATCATGTGTGAAAAATAACTTTGGTGAAATGTGTTTTGTCCTATCTCCTTTTATGAATCCTCCCTTCAATTGTGCTATGCATGCTACATTGTCTTCATACAAATTCGTGAGTAGTTTGTCACACTTCAAACCACATTTATTTTGAATAAGATGTATTATGGACCTCAACCACACACATTCTCGACTTGCTTCATGAATAACAATTATCTCTGCATGATTAGATGAAGTAGACACGATCGATAGCTTAGTCGATCGCCAAGATATGGCAGTGCCTCCACAGGTAAACACATAACCTGTTTGAGATCGGGCCTTATGTGGATCAGATAAATATCCAGCATCGGCATAACCAACAAGATCAGGACTGCAATTATTGCCATAAAATAAGCCCATATCAGTGGTTCCTTTTAGATACTGCAATATGTGTTTGATTCCATTCCAATGTCTCCTTATAGGAGCAGAGCTATATCTTGCTAAGAAATTAACTAAAAAAGTTATGTTAGGCCTTGTAGTGTTGGCAAGATACATTAGTGCACCAATTTCATTAAGATATGGTACTTCAGGACCAAGTAGCTCTTCATTATCTTCTCGAGGTCGGAATGGATCTTTATTCACATCAAGTGATCGAAAAACCATCGGAGTACTTAATGGATGTGCTCCATCCATGTAAAACCGTTTTAGTACCTTTTCTATGCAGGTAGATTGATGCACAAAGATCCCGTTTACCAAATGTTCAATTTGCAAACCAAGACATAATTTTGTCTTTCCGAGATCTTTCATC
>MDKI01121315.1:0-58479 GCA_005239505.1 Nicotiana paniculata
ATCACTATCCTCACAATCCGGCTCTCGGCCTCGCTCAGTCATCACCCTCACAAGCCACTCGGGGAACTCACCACAAATCACAGAGACTCAGCCCAAAAATATCTTTCATTTGTTTGAAAATAGGGTGATAAACAGGAATGAACAATGAACAAGTATAAATCATGACTGAGATTGCATTTTCCATCAAAAACAGTGTGAGAATAGTAGTAAAACACCCTTGAGGGTCCAAACAGGTCGGCACAAAATCCCAAACATGGCATACAGCCCAAAATATAGTACAAATCTCTAAAATGTGGAATATCATATGATTTCAAATCAAACACACGACTTAATAGTCGGCACGGGACGGACCAAGTCACAATCCTACCGGTGGACGCCCACATGCCCGTCACCTAGCATGTGAGTCACCTTACTTATCAAATCAGTAAAAAATACCGAGGTTTCATACCCTCATGTCTAGATTTACAATCGTTACTTACCTCAAACCGGATGAAAAACTACACCATGATGACTTTGCCCCTCGACTCGGACTCAACTCACCCCGAATAAATTCAAAATAGATTCATATCATCAAAATATGCTAAAGGGACAAAGCCCACTCGAAAATATCCAATTTACATCAAAAATCCCGAAATTGGCCAAACCCGACCCCCGGGCTCACGTCTCGGATTCCGATAAAAATTACAAAACTAGAATCCTTATGCTCTCACGAGTTCATGCATACCAAATACATCAAAATCGGACCCCAAATGGCCACTCAAATCCCCAATTTATACTTTCAAATTTCAAGCCCTAATCTTCCAAATTTCTCCACTAAAACATGATTAAACAATGGAATAATCGCCATAAACACAAGATACAAAGTCCATGTAGCTTACTTCACTGAATACACTTGATTACCCCTTGAAATCCCAGCTCAAAGCTCCAAAATCCGTCAAAAATGGTGAAGAAAATGAGAGAAATTTGCGAAGGCAACCTTATATAGGTTCTCCCAAGCCATCTCGCACCTGCGACCCCATGCCCGCACCTATGGCGCCGCACCTGCGGAAAATTCCTCGCAGGTGCGGAATCTCACTTAAGCCAAATTTTCGCATCTACAGTCCTCAACACGCACCTGCGGGCCCGCAGGTGCGATCCAACTTCCGCACCTGCGCTCCCAGGCCAGGTTCCACTTTCTGCATCTGCGCAAGGTATTCCGCACATGTGGCTCCCCGTCCGCAGGTGCGGCCACACCAGAAGTCCTGCACCAGCAACCATTTGCTGCAATTTTCCCAACTTCCAACCTTCCAAAATCATCTGAAATAAATCCCGAGCCCCTCGGGACCTCAACCAAAAGTACCAACAAGTCATATATTAATATACTAACCTAGTCGAACCCTCGGAACGCTCAAAATAACATCAAAACACCAAATCAAATCCTAATCCAAGCCTAAGGATTTCTAAACTTCCGAAATTCGCCAACGATGCCGAAACCACCCAGACCACGTCCGAATGACCTAAAATTTGCACACACATCCCAAATGACCCTACAATCCTGTTCCAACTTTCAAAATTCCATTCCGACCCCGATAGCTAATTTTCACTGTCGACCGAAAATCGCCAAAAATCTAATTTCGCCAATTCAATCCTAATTCTACTCCGGACCTCCGAATGACATTCCGAGCACACTTCTAAGTCCCAAATCACCTAATGAAGCTATCCGATCCACAAAAACCCCATTCCGAGATCATTTACCTATAAGTCAACTTCTGGTTGATTTTTTCAACTAAATCACCAACTTAAGAGACTAAGTGTCTCATTTCTCATCACAACCACTCCGAACCCGAACCAATCAATCCAACACAACACAAAAGAGCTGAACCATACAAGAATGAAGCATAAATGGGAAAAACAGGGCTAAACTCTCGAACGACTGGCTGGGTCGTTACAGTCTATGATTAATGGCTAGATGATGGTAAATTAGGACTTATATGAGACATTTTTGTAAGATTCCTTTATATTATTGAGTTACATTTTTTTTGGTTCGTGGGAATGTAAGGATAAAAATCTCGCTCAAATCGATTGCTTTTCTTTTCTAAATCTTAAATACGAACAAAGAAAAGCAAAGCGTAGAAAAACCTAAATTATTTTGTTGGAAGAGAAATTAATACCATGGCCGACCAATTTGAGAGGTTTCTCTTCCCACAAATTGTTTAGATTTTTGTACACTTTGCTTGTCTTTACTCTTAAACCTCTTTATTCCTAGGCAAAATGTATCATGTTTTATTTGTATGGAGCGAGTAACTAATTTATTTTTTGCTAGTGGGTTGAGATTCGATACATTTAATTGATGTTGTTGATTCATTTATTGCATATGATGGATAAACTTGTCTATTATATTAGTTTTTATTGTTGATACCGAGAGTGGCTATTTATTGGTATATTGAGGCATATGATGACGATATTTATTGATCTAGGTGTTCTAATAAATGGTTTAGTTTTTTTGTCTCTTTGATTCTCTTTGTTCGTATTTAAGATTTACAGAAGAAAAGTAATAGATTTAAAAGGACATTTTATCATTACAAACTTTCGTTATATTCATGGGCGACTCAATGAATCACGTGGCCTAAGGCGAAATCATATTGATATGCTCTCAAATTTATTTGATAAAAATATTTACACTAACAACAAAAATTTACTTTCTAAATAATAAATTAATTATTTAAGACAAAATAAGCAAATTCCAAAAAAAATGTAACGACCCGACCGGTCGTTTTGAGCTCTAGCACGTCGTTCAGTGGTTTGAGGTCATGAGAAGCTCCATTTCAGGTGTTATGACTTGTAGGTATGGTCGAAATTTAATTTCGGGAAGTTCGGAGTCAAATTGGAAGGAAAATTCTCATTTTAGAAGCTTTAAGTTGGAAAAATTGACTAAGATTGGAATTCTGAGTAAATGACCTACGTATCAGGATTTGAAGGTTCCTACAGGTTTGTATGATGATTTCGGACTTGGGCGTATGTCCGGATCGGGCTTTGGATAAACCTGGAGCATTTCGGTGTATATTGTGGAAGTCAGCAATGTTGAAGAAATTTCCTAATTTTGTCTTGAACCGCATTTTAGTGATATTGATGTCCGTTTGGGATTTTAAGCCTAGGAATAGCTTCACATGGTGATTCTGGAGTTGGGAGCGCGATCGGAAGTGAATTCGGATGTCCGTAGGTCATTTTGAAGTCATTTGGCTAAAGATAGAAATTTGAAGGTTTTTGAGAAATCTGACCGGAAGTGGGAATTTTGATATCGGGGTCAGAATGTGATTCCGGAAGTTGGAGCAGGTCTGTAATGTCGAATATGACTTGTGTACAAAATTTGGGGTCAATCAGAAGTGATTTGATAGGTTTCGGCATCGGAGGTGGAAGTTTGAAATTTCAAAGTTCATAAAGTTTTGATTTGGGTGGGATTCGAGGTTTCGGCATTTTTTGATGTGATTTGAGGCCTCGAGAAAGTCCGTGGGATGTTATGGGACTGAGTCGTGTGATTGGACAGGGGATCGGGGGCCTTGGGTGTGTTTCGGGGCAAGTTCGGACCATTTTTTTTCTCTGTTTTATTGCTACTGTTTCTAGTGTATCTGGTATGCTCCACGATCGTGGTCCCTTATGTGCGATCACGGAGAAGGAAAATGGAAGGATACTGGATTGTCTTGTGCGTTCGCGGTGAAGGGAGTGTGAACGTGGTGGCTTGGGTTGTGATCTACGCGAACGCGGGGTAAGGTGTGTGAACGCGTAGAGGAAAGGGGAGCTGGGGAGCTGACGGTCTGGGGGCCGTTTGGCCTATGCGAACGCACAGGGAGGCCTGCGAAAACGGAGGGTCAGGGCAGTTTCCCTTCGCGAACGCACTCAGGGTGTCGCGAACGCAGAGAGGAAGTTGGGGCCTGGGAAGATTAGTTTAAATGCGAGATGTTGGCCATTTCTTTCATTTGGTTCATTGATGTGGGCGATTTTGAGGAGCTTCAAGAGGGGATTTTCATCAAGCATCAATAGGTAAGTGATTCCTTCTCATTCCAAGTTAAATACAAGGTTTATGCAAGGATTTGAACATGAAAAATTGTGGAAGAAAATTGGGATTTTTAAGAAAACCTAGAAATTTGGTAATTTGGATTTTAGCCACGAATTCAGCATGAATATTTGAGTAAATTGTATATTTGAACTAGTAAATCTATGGGTAGAGTTTATCTTCGAGAAATTTTGAAATCCGAGCACGTGGGCCCGAGGGCATTTTGGTCAATTCCTTGAGTGGAGATAGGAGTTCATATAATTTGGATTATTAACAAATATTAGAGTATGTTTTCATTGGTTTGCCGTTATTTGGTTAGTTTTGGGGCGTTGTGCATCAATTGGAGTCGTCGGAAGGGCTTGGAAGCCGGTTATGGAATTTCGGAGCGATGTAAGTCTCATTTCTAACTTTGTGAGGGGGAATTTTCCCCCTAGGTGAACTAATTAAATATGTGCTACTATTTGTGGGGGCTACGTGCGCACGAGGTGACGGGAGTCCATGCGTAGCTACTATTATGCTTATGTTCGGGTAGCCAAGGACCCACTAGCATGCTTTACTTGTTGTACTTGCAACTTTGTTGGTAAAATGAGACTCTCTAATCTTATTGAATTAGTAAATTAATACTTAGGTAGGTTAAACTTCATTTTCTTAATCATGTAAAAAGAGAATGTATCCTTCTTCGGCTAAATATTCCCTGATAAATTCCGAATATACTACCTGAATGGGCCTATTTATATGTGGGTACCCGAGTTGCAGGTATGATAAGCGAGCGGGGTAACTCTATAATTCATATGTAACTACTTCGCATGTATGATTCCCGAGCGGGGTAAATCCTCCTAACACACTCTTATGGGATCGGGTCGTTCGCCTCGGCAGGATTTATGTACCACACTATCATGGGAGCGGGCCGTACGCCACAGCGGATTGAAAGATATATCTATGGTTCGCCCAGTTCGACCCTTCGGCAGTACACAGTTTACTTTTATGTTGGATCGGGCCGTATGCCTCGGCATTTCCTTTCCTATGTAATTACTATCCCCATTGAATCGTGCGTAATGTTTGGCTAGAAGCCAGTGTACCTAAGGGTTTTCCCTAAACTGAAGTATAATAACCTTTTGGTGAAGCCGTATTTATGTATATGTTTTGGTTACGGAAGTAAATTGTAAATTGAGAGCTGGATAAATTGTAAGGAAGGGATCGTACCGTGTAATTATACATGTTTGATATATACTCTTACTTTGTTTCGTATTGATTCATTTCGTTAATATACCTAATATTAATTGACTTCTAGCAAGTGTCTAATTCGACCTCTCGTCACTACCTCTCTGAGGTTAGGCGGAATACTTACTGAATACACGTTGTTTTCGTACTCATGCTACACTTGCTGTGCATTTTGTTGCACAAGTACCTTCATAGAAAAGTGGCTGACTTGGAGACTTAGACGGGCTGCATCATCCGGAGACGACCCGCAGCCAGTAGAGTCTTCCTCATATGTATTTGTATTTTATTTTAAATTCCTTGTCCAATTTGTATCTCGGACAAACTTTGTAATAATTGTATAAATTCTTAGAAATTGCCCATGTACTTGTGTCACCGGGTTATGGGATGTGTTTAGGGTGTATTTTATCAAAATGGAATATTGGACTGTTATTTCTACTTAATGGATTTTATTTAGATATTACGTGTTAAGTGAAAGGTAATGATTTCAGAAAATGCTAAAATAGGAAATTTAACTTAACCATTTAATGATTGGCTACCTGACAGTGGTGTCCGGCGCCATCACGGCCTTAGAGATTTTGGGTCGTGACAACATGGTATCAGAGCTCTAGGTTCCCTTAGGTTTCACGAGTCATGAGCAAGTCTAGTAGAGTCTTGCGGATCGGTACAGAGACGTCTGTACTTATCTTCGAGAGGCTACAGGGGTGTTAGGAGTACTTCCCTTCTTGATTCCTCATCGTGCGATTTGTTCCTTCTGTTTCTTCCTACTCAATCTTATGCGTCGCGAAGCGGTTGCTATGAATCGTGGATTTGAGGGATTTAAATGGTGCTACGGATATGGTGCGAGATGTTTTCCATGTGTAGTTGGTTGGGGATGTTGTTGTTGCCCTGCAGAAGAATATTATGTGTTTCAGTCAGTAGTTGTGATCCTGAGAACTTTGAGGTTATGCACATGTTGTTAAGGTGCTTACGGTTGGTTACCGCGCGGTGTTGATATGATGGTAGAATGCTTGCCCGTAGGTTGGGGGTGATGAATGGCTTGAAGGGAGGTCTTCTCACAGTGTGATTTCGAGATTTCAGTATTTTAGTTTCGGCAGAGGAAAGGCATTTGGATTAGAAATGGTCAGGTTTTGGATTAATAAAGTAGTAAGACTTGGTGTTTTCAAGTAAGGTGGAGTATTCACCTGTGATGTGTTATCGTCGTCCTTGATCGAATGGGATGTTTTAAGTCGTCAGTGCCATGGTTTCTTTGGTTGCATGGGCTCAGAGAATTGTGAAGAAGTATTGAAGAAGCGACTGTCAGAGACCGTGAGGTACGGTGGTTCGGTACTAGATGAGTATTGATAATGAAGGCAGCTCGAGGAAGATGATCCTCGAAGAGTTTGAAGTCGTGGTGACCTACTGGTTTAAGAGATACAGATAATGATATTGAATTGGGCAGCATACGATGAAGGAAGTCAGGTGGTGCTTAAAGGAATCAGGTTAACCAAAGTGGGAGAGCGGTAGCATAGTGGTGAATAAAGGATGTTGTAGCGCATTTAGTAGATGTCTATGAGAATCGAACGGACTGGTAAAGTCGGTGAATGAGAACAGGCTTAGGATGGAGTATTGATGTCGTAGAGATGGTGCAGTACAGCGTCGTTGGAAGGTTTCAATTGGTGATTTACATAGGTGGGTTGTCTCCTATGAGTAGGTTAGCGGTTGTGTGGTTGGCAAGATTCTGTGAGGGATTCTAGTGGCTATTTGGTAGGAGGCAGAATGGGCGAATGATGCTACAGAATCTGAGTATTTAGGGAATGCTGACAGGAGAATTCGAAAGAATTGGGCGGATTGGTCGAGCAGAATCATGTTAACAAAGGAGAAAGGATCTCAATAGGGTCTAGAGTGGTGCAAGGAGTAGCTTCGGGCTAAGCGGGGGACTCCCACCGCCTGCAGTTGGGTTATAGGATTGTCTTCTCATGGGGTTGCAGATTGTCGGCATATTGGCAAGTTAGTATAGCTAAGGTAAAGGAGTAGAATGGTAATTGTGCATGGGATTTGATAAATATGTGCACAAGTTGGTCCTATTGGACCAGGGTTAGGTTTTGGGAGATTCAGAATTTATGCTTAAGGCATGGGCGAGCTGTAGGGTAGTGACTCAGTCACGTGCTTTATTGAAAAGGGTGTCCATGTGCTAGAAGAGCCTTGAAGTTGATTGTATTCGGGGCCAGTCAGAGTGGGTGGCTCTCAATAGCAGTCCTAGTGAATTCAAAAGTTAAGAATGCAGCGTTTAAGGGTTTCAGGAAACAGTATGATTAAGAGTTGAGCTTTTGCAGTAGAATTTCTGAGAAAAGGGAAGATGGTTGGAGTGTTCTATGATATGTTTCAGTGTGCAGGATAGTATTGGGAGAGTGAGAGAAGTAAACTCCAGGGTGTAGGAAGGTTATCTAAGGGGTATGAGACGCGTTGTGAGATTGAGACAGCATGGTCTCGTGAATCAAGGCCACTCAGGATGAGTGAGGATTGAGTTTGTTATGAGTTGAATGGGGTTACTATTATTTCTGAGGCATTGGTTATCCATGGTTGAAATGGCACATGTACGGCAGTGATCAGTTTCGTCAATGTAATTAAATTATGCATGTGGTTTGGGTCGGTATGTGTGGGGCTTGTCGGCCATTGTAATAGATTTCATATGGGAGCATTCGAGTGTTATGGCATGTCAGTGTAGGCGGATCCCGGAAGGTTTATGGTGGTTCAGACCACTACTTAAGGATTTGCATGTTGGGTGATTGTGAGAATTCACTTGAATGTTGTTATTGTTCTCTTGAATTGAGGTAAGTAAGAGGCTTCTATATGATGAGGTGGTTCCCCTATTAGTGGTTCAGGAGTTATGATGGAATTCTTGGGCTATCTCATATTGGCATGTTAGGTGCAGTAAACAATGTGTACTTGGGAGTGAGAATCGAGATTTCGGTTCGGTGTAAACAAGGATGTCATGAGCTCGGATGAGCAAGAAAAAGTGATTTGGAAGTTCAGAGTAAGCTGGTGTTATCTTCAGTGTCACCTGAGATCGATATTCGGTGAAAGAGTCTTTGTACCCTGGTCATGGGTTCTTGGTGTGTTTTGCAGCATTTGTGTGGTCGCTGGTATGGATGTGCAGACTTGTTACCTCGTGGAAGGTCATGGGAGCATGACCACGGGAAGATGGTATAAGTGTGACAGGTAGTCACCTGATTGATTGAAGATTTAGACCAAGTATAAGGGGGTGCAATATTGCTTATTTGGGAATTTATGCCTCGAAGGCGTTCGGTTCAGTTGGTTGTGGATTGTGGGGTGTTCGTCCCGGCTATGATGGTTTTTCTTGTGTGTTATGAGAGGAAGTGGGTTACTATGGACCCAGGTAAAGCTATACCTAGTTCAGTGCAAGCAGAATCGGCTTGGAGTGTGTGAATGGATTAAAACAAGATTATGGGCTTCATGTGAGTTAGATGTGTTCATTTCAGTATAGCGCTTCTCAAGGAGGGGTGTTGGAATATCAAATGTTATTCCGTCTTCGTCAGATTCATATGATATTATGATTGTGCCGTGTGAGTTTTGAAGCGGCTTAATAATTTCTTATGTGTTGAGACTCCGTGTAGTGATGAGGTTATGTGAGCAGGATGACTCTTGAGATTCAGATTATATATCACACCTCAGTTGTGCTTAATTTGTGTATCATATGTCTCTATCAGTCTCCCTAGAATGGTATTATGCACTTAGCGTGCTTGTGAACGGTATTCAGTAAATTGTAACAGTGAGCAATTCAGCTATGTGTATATTTCTGTATGTGAATTTTATGATGGGATCGGGTGGCACGCCTCCACGGGTATGTTATTTGGATCGGGTTGCACGCCGCAACAGTGTGATGATGAGTAAGGTTCCTATATTTATTTTTCTTGTGTTTTACTTCCTATTCTCTGTGGAAAGTTCCTATAAGTTGCGTGAGTTGAGTAGTCCCTTCCTGAGTCATTTCCTTAGGTATCATGTTCGAATTGTGGCCTATTGGCGCATTGCGGCATCGTGTGAGACTGTTGGTCATGTCTGGGGTGATTGGTTGTTTGAATAGTTCATACTGGGTGAGACGAGATTATTGGATCAGGGATCTAGTGCGATAAGATTATGTGAAATACATTAAAAGACAGTTACCCTTATTGGTTCGTAATAAGATGATGGTCCTAGTCAAGAGGAAGGATTCAATGTTTGCTTAACTCTGCAATTAGTTAGAATTTCTACACATCTCCTCCGTTGTGGTGGTATCGCCAGCATTGTAGCAGGATGTATATATATATATATATATATATATCATAAGGTGCATTGGGAGCATCAGATTCGTGGAGTTTTGGCTATTAAGGTTCAGGGAGTATCATTGTGGTTAGATGATAAATTATGCGGTGCATGGTGCTAATTCAGCAAATGTATGCAGTTATGTTCTGGTATATCGTGTGGTAGTTGATATAGTGTTTATATATTGGAACTAGGCCTGGCAGAGAAATTTCAGGTGTTGATACTGGATTCTGAGCCTATTATATGGATAAAAGAAGAATCTTCATATTTGATCAAGCTAATGTACTCAGCTGGGTTGTGGTAGCATGGGTAGGTACGCGAAGTGTTAAACGGTGAATTTAGATATCTCCAAAGCAGTTCTTGGCATGTTCGATGACGAACGTCTGTTCAAGTGAGGGAGAATGTAACGACCCGACCGGTCGTTTTGAGCTCTAGCGTGTCGTTCAGCGGTTTGAGGTCATGAGAAACTCCATTTCAGGTGTTATGACTTGTAGGTGTGGTCGAAATTTAATTTCGGGAAGTTCAGAGTCAAATTGGAAGGAAAATTCTCATTTTAGAAGCCTTAAGTTGGAAAAATTGACTAAGATTGGAATTCTGAGTAAATGACCTCCGACTCAGGATTTGAAGGTTCCTGCAGGTTCGTATGATGATTTCGGACTTGGGCGTATGTCCGGATCGGGATTTGGATAACCCGGGAGCGTTTCATTGTATATTGTGGAAGTCAGCAAGTTTGAAGAAATTTTCTAAGTTTGGCTTGAAGCGCATTTCAGTGATATTGATGTATGTTTGGGATTTCGAGCCTGGGAATAGCTTCGTATGGTGATTCTGGAGTTGGGAGCGCGATCGGAAGTGAATTCGGATGTTCGTAGGTCATTTTGAAGTCATTTGGCTGAAGATAGAAATTTGAAGGTTTTTGAGAAATCCGACCGGAAATGGGAATTTTGATATCGGGGTCCGAATGCGATTCCGGAAGTTGGAGCAGGTCTGTAATGTTGAATATGACTTGTGTGCAAAATTTGGGGTCAATCAGACGTGATTTGATAGATTTCGGCATCGGATGTGGAAGTTTGAAATTTCAAAGTTCATAAAGTTTGGATTTGGGTGCGATTCGTGGTTTCGGCATTGTTTGATGTGATTTGAGGCCTCGATCAAGTCTGTGGGATGTTATGGGACTAAGTCGTGTGATTGGACGTGGTCCCGGGGGCCTCGGGTGTGTTTCGGGGCAAGTTCGGACCATTTATTTTCTCTGTTTTGCTGCTGCTGTTTCTGGTGTATCTGGTGTTCTCCGCGATTGCGGTTGCTTGTGTGTGATCACGGAGAAGGAAAATGGAGGGATGCTGGATTGGCTTGTGCTCTCACGGTGAAGGGAGTGCGAACGCGGTGACCTGGGTTGTGATCTCTACGCGAACGCAGGTAAGGTGTGTGAACGCGTAGAGAAAAGGGGAGTTGGGGGCCTGGGGGCCGTTTGTCCTATGCTAACGCACAGGGAGGCCTGCGAGCACGGATGGTCAGGGCACTTTCCCTTCGCGAACGCACTCAGGGTGTTGCGAACGCAGAGAGGAAATTGGGGCCTGGGAAGATTAATTTAAATGCGAGATGTTGGTCATTTCCTTCATTTGTTTCATTGATGTGGGCGATTTTGAGGAGCTTCAAGAGGGGATTTTCATCAAGCATCAATAGGTAAGTGATTCCTTCTCATTCCAAGTTAAATACAAGGTTTATGCACGGATTTGAACATGAAAAATTGTGGAAGAAAATTGGGATTTTTAAGAAAACCTAGAAATTTGGTAATTTGGATTTTAGCCACGAATTCAGCATGAATATTTGAGTAAATTGTATATTTTAACTAGTAAAGCTATGGGTAGAGTTTATCTTCGTGAAATTTCGAAATCCGGGCACGTGAGCCCTGGGGCATTTTGGTCAATTCCTTGAGCGGAGATAGGAGTTTATATAATTTGGATTATTAAGAAATATTAGAGTAGATTTTCATTGGTTTGCCGTTAATTTGGTTAGTTTTGGGGCATTGTGCATCAATTGGAGTCGTCGGAAGGGCTTGGAAGCCGGTTATGGAATTTCGGAGCGAGGTAAGTCTCCTTTCTAACTTTGTGAGGGGGAATTTTCCCCCTAGGTGAACTAATTAAATATGTGCTACTATTTGTGGGGGCTACGTGCGCACGAGGTGACGGGAGTCCGTGCATAGCTACTATTATGCTTATGTTCGGGTAGCCTAGGACCCACTAGCATGTTTTACTTGTTGTACTTGCAACTTTGTTGGTAAAACCGGACTGTCTAATCTCATTGAATTAGTAAATGAATACTTAGGTAGGTTAAACTTCATTTTCTTAATCATGTAAAAAGAGAATGTATCCTTCTTCGGCTAAATATTCCCTGATAAATTCCGGATATATTACCTGAATGGGCCTATTTATATGCGGGTACCCGAGTCGGAGGTATGATTCGCGAGCGGGGTAAATCCTCCTACCACACTCTTATGAGATCGGGTTGTTCGCCTCGGCAGGATTTATGTACCACACTCTCATGAGAGTGGGCCGTACGCCACGTCGGATTGAAAGATACATCTATGGTTCGCGTCGTTCGACCTTTAGGCAGTGCACAGTTAATTTTATGTTGGATCGGGCCGTACGCCTCGGCATTTCCTTTCCTATGTACTTACTATCCCCATTGAATCGTGCGTAATATTTGGCTAGAAGCCAGTGTACCTAAGGGTTTGCCCTAAATTGAAGTATAATAACCTTTTGGTGAAGCCGTATCTATGTATATGTTTTGGTTACGGAAGTAAATTGTAAATTGAGAGCTGACTAAATTGTAAGGAAGGGATTGTACCGTGTAATTATACCCGTTTGATATATACTCTTACTTTGTTTCGTATTGATTCATTTCGTTACTATACCTGATATTAATTGACTTCTAGCAAGTGTCTAATTCGACCTCTCGTCACTACCTCTCTCAGGTTAGGCGGGATACTTACTGAGTACACGTTGTTTTCGTACTCATGCTACACTTGTTGTACATTTTGTTGCACAGGTACCTTCATAGCAAAGTGGCTGACTTGGAGACTTAGACAGGCTGCATCATCCGGAGACGACCCGCATCTGGCAGAGTCTTCCTCATATGTATTTGTATTTTATTATAAATTCCTTTTCCAATTTGTATCTCGGACAAGCGTTGTAATAATTGTATAAATTCTTAGAAATTGCTCATGTACTTGTGTCACCGGGTTCTGGGATGTGTTTGGGGTGTATTTTATCAAAATGGAATATTGGACTGTTATTTCTACTTAATGGATTTTATTTAGATATTACGTGTTAAGTGAAAGGTAATGATTTCAAAAAATGCTAAAACACGAAATTTAACTTAACCATTTAATGATTGGCTTGCCTGACAGTGGTGTCCGACGCCATCACGACCTTATGGATTTTGGGTCGTGACAAAAAAAACAAAATAAAGGAAGAAGAACACAAAATATAAAGTGGTGGACTATCGGAAATTGAGGTCCACAAATTTGATTTGGCTAACATCTCAAACAAGAAAAAGAAATAAACATACATAATGTAATAGCTTAAGTTTTGAGCATTAACAATGTCAAAAATATTTACTCCTTGTGATCAATTTAAATGATAATTGTAGTTCGTTCTATTAAGTAGCACTTATTGGTGAATATCTAAAATAAACTATAAATAACCTAATATAACATGTCGAATTACACTAAAGGAAAATTGGTGCATGAATGCTTTTGTGTTCATGCAATTTGAGAGAATATTGTAAAAGAAATTCATTATGTTGACGATATATATAACTTAATTCCTATATAAAAAGGAAAAAATTAAAATTGAAGATTGAAGAAAATATACTAATTAATCAATAGAGAAAATTATCATAATTTATGAATTTATTGATATAAAATAACCTCAATCAAATAACAAAAAAATATGTTGTAACACTTTTCTTTATACTAATTATTTATATAACATATAGTAATAATAATAATAATAATAATTTAAAATAAATTTGAGGCCTTCAAATTCCGGGGGCCTAAGGCGACGGCCTCACTGCCCAAGCCTTTAGAGTCACCCCTGACTCGAACATTATCGTTATAAAAATTAATTTTAAGTAATCACTTGCCTGGCCTGATATAGTAAAACTAAAACATACAAATGCACTCACTACTCCTTACTTAAACTTTATGTGATATTCCCAGTGAATCTCGGTAAAATATGGCGCATGTGTAGGAGGTGACATGCTCGTTGGGATCGGTGGTCCCATTGTACTTAGGTATATCCGGCATATGAAACTTTTTTTGGAATGGGTTGGAGCCGCACTTGGAGGAAACGCATGTTGTACAAATTTCTTTGAATCCATCCCTTTCAAAATTAGCGGTGCCCATGGTATCAGATCAACTCGGGAGTTGTATGTTTCAATTTGTTTTATCATTATCTTTAATTTTCTTCTCCCCCGACTAAATTCTTTTGGTGAGTTCCTCGAGATTTTTTATTATTGCAGGATCGGTCCCTGATTTGTTATTATTCGACCTCTAGGTTACTGGCTCGGTACGGCGGGTGGCTTCCGGTTCGACCCCACTCGGAGTTCTATGTTGATTTTGTAGTTGCGCAATAGTGACTTGTTGAGCCTGTAGGATTTTGAATATTACCTGGAGACTGACTCCTCCATCTCCTCCGCCCTGTGCACCTTGGCCGCCAGATAGGCCTTCTCTGCGTACACTCCCTTCGGGTTGCTCCCAGGTTCGCATTCAAAGCAATGTGTGAATTGGCGTCGACTGGGTTGGCAACCGATTCTCCCCCGAGATCAGCTTGTGGCACCTCGACCCCTGGAGCAATTACATTGTCGTTCTCCGCGTGAAATCCGAGGCCAATGTCACCATGTGTGGGTGCGTTTTGTGAGTTTGACATGTTTTAACCTGAAAGAAAAAATACTTGACAAGAACAAACGTAAAATAGTGTATGTTATCGGAATCAGTATTGAATAATCACTATTATCCTTAGCCCCACAGTGGGCGCCAAACTGTTTACCCTAAAATTTGGATAACAATTAAATTTATATTGTGGTTTTAAGGATATGTGATTTCGTCCAATACCAATTGATAAACGAGAAGATAAATGACTGAATTAGATTGTAAAATAAATCAAACTAGTGCATAAGCGAAGCCTCGACCTCAAATTGAAGTAAGCTCGAGGTGATATTGTGAGAACGGTAAAGAATAAAACAACTCTGATGAACGGTATGTAGATCAATAAGCAAGAAAGAAATGATTGTATATATTTTTCTCAGTAAGCAATGATCATTACAATTGAATGAAATTCCTCTTTATATAGTAAAATAGTCCTAATTAAAGTATACTTCTAATTAGAGTGGTCAATAGTACAAACAGTTGATTAACCGCTATAGATTTGATATGTTCCTAGATTCACGCCACAATCCTCAACCAAACGCAGATATCTCGCCCTTTCCGTTACAAATCTATCCCGATATTACTCGAAGTCTATCTCTTCTGGTCCCGATTGATATCGACCTCGATCTGGAAAGAGGCTTCGATTTCAGACTCGACGTCTTAGCTCTTCGACATAACATCTCAATCTCGATCAAATAGTCTACCCGATTTCTACCGTATACAAGGGTTTCTTGAAAGGTATTTCTAAAGATATTTGTGATTTTCTCAAGAGATATGCTAGTAACATTTAATAGAACTATTATAGTGAATTCATTTTAAAATTTTAATTTAATTTAAATAATGATTGATTCTAATATGCATGATCACATTTTTATCAAGTGTTATTGAAGTACTTCAATCTTTTTTTTCTTCCATACATGTCAACGCCAGTTAAACTTTTTATTTCTTTCAATTTTAAGACCCTATTTTGTTGGTAATTTGTAACATATCATTATCTAGGTTTCATATTGATATGTTAGTTCTATATACTCTTTCAGCCTAAGTAGTACATAAAGAATCAGAAGGCATTATGCATGGTTGATAAATATTCTTTCCATCTCAAATTATCTGTATATTAATTAGGAGGAATTTTTGACTATTTTACCCTTATATATGTCTTAGGATATAATTTCTCTTCATTGATTATTTACTCCATAATTGATGAGTAGTCTTCAAGAATATTTACTACTATTATCGGTAAAAAGAGAAAAATAATTAATTTTTTCGTTTACTTCTAAAACGATATTATTTGAGACATCCATTTTAGAAAATACGACAGATAATTTGAGATGGATGGAGTAATACATAAAGAATAAATAATGGTTGACAAAAAAGCCCATTTTATGTCCAAATATGTCCTTGAACTATGTGAAATCAAGTGAATTTGCCCGTCGTCAATACTTTATTACAACTATGCCCTTGCTATCAATTACTTACTCCAAATATCCCTCATTTTAAATGGCGTCATATGGAGGCATATTTGGTCTCACAAGCATACTTTGAGGCTATATTTGACCCATTAAAGCTCTTAAGCTTTTATATTAGTGAAATTATCAGTTATGTTAGCTAATAAGTAAGTTAGTACAAAAACTAGCCAATTCATAAAATATTACCAATATTAGCCAATTAGTTATTTATAACAAAAGAAAATAAAAAATTTGCTTTCTTTTGAGTGGGTGTTGTTGGAATAGATTAGATACATCTTAGGCAATTTAAATCTCAATTTGGGACGATTTGATAGATTTTTGAGGTGGTTTAATTGAAAATTTGAAGTATAAAATAAACATGGATAAAGATTATATGTGTATCACACTGTGTATCATTTGTGTATCACATATGTATCATTTTTTTTATCAAATGTGTATCACATGTATATCCATGTATACATGTGTGTGAGATACATGCATTATACATGTGTCGCAGAAGAATTTTGAACTTGATTTTATATGTGTTTGCTAATTTTGGTAAGTCTATGATTAATGGCTAGATGTTAGTAAATTAGGATTTATATGAGACATTTCTGTAAGATTCATTTATATTATTGAGTTATATCTTGTTTGGTTCATGAGAATGTAAGGATAAAATCTCGATCAAATCGATTGCTTTTCTTTTCTAAATCTTAAATACGAACAAAGAAAAGCAAAGCATAGAAAAACCTAAACTATTTTGTTGGAAGAGAAATTTATACCATGGCCGACCAATTTGAGAGGTTTCTCTTCCAATAAATTGTTTAGATTTTTGTACACTTTGCTTGTCTTTACTCTTAAACCTCTTTATTCCTAGGCAAAATGTATCATGTTTTATTTGTATAGAGCGAGTAACTAATTTATATTTTGCTATTGGGTTGAGATTCGATATATTTAATTGATGCAGTTGATTTATTTATTGCCTACGATGGCTAAACTTGTCTATTATATTAGTTTTTATTGTTGTGATACCAAGAGTGACTATTTATTGGTATTTTGAGGCATATGATGCCGATATTTATTGATATAGGTGTTCCAATAAATGGCTTAGTTTTTTCGACTCTTTGATTCTCTTTGTTCGTATTTAAGATTTACAGAAGAAAAGTAATCAATTTCAAGGACATTTTATCATTGCAAACTTTCGTTATATTCAGGGGCGGCTCAATGAATCTCGTGGCCTAAGGCGAAATCATATTGAGATGTCCTCAAATTTATTTTATAAAAATATTTACACTAACAACAAAAATTTACTTTATAAATAATAAATTAATTATTTAAGACAAAAATAAGCAAATTTCAAAAAAAACAAAAAGGAAGAAGAACACAAAAAATAAAGTAGTGGACTATCGGAAATTAAGGTCCACAAATTTGATTCGGCTAACATCACAAACAAGAAAAAAAAATAAACATACATAACGTAATAACTTAAGTTTTGAGCATTAACGATTAAAAATATTTACTCCTTATGATCAATGTAAACGATAATTGTAGTTCACAATATTAAGTAGCACTTATTGGTGAATATCTAAAATAAACTATAAATAACCTAATATAACATGTCGAATTACACTAAAGGAAAACTGGTGCATGAATGTTGTGTTCATGCAATTTGAGAGAATGTTGTAAAAGTAATTCATTATGTTGTTGATATATATAACTTAATTCATATATAAAAATGATAAAATTAAAATTGAAGACTGAAGCAAATATACTAATTAATCAATAAATAAAATTATCATAATTTATGAATTTATTGATATAAAATAACCTCAACCAAATAACAAACAAATATATTGTTACACTTTTCTTTATACTAGTTATTTATATAACATATTGCAATAATAATAATAATTTAAAATAAATTTGAGGTCTTCAAATTCTGGGGGCCTAAGGAGACGACCTCACTGCCCAAGCCTTTAGAGTCGCCCTTGACTCGAACATTATCGTTATAAAAATTAATTTTAAGTAACCATTTGTCTGACCTGATATAGTAAAACTAAAAGTACAAATGCACCCATTACTCCTTACTTAAAATTTATGTGATATTCCAAGTGAATCTCGGTAAAATACGGAATAGATATTGGGTATATAAATAAATATATCTTAGACCGTAATGATGCATTTTAAATTCGTGCAGGCCTAGGCCCAACGCGAATAATATCACTAGTAGATTGGACTTAGGGGTGGCTCAAACACATATGTGGTCTAAAGCTAAAGTCTAATGAGAGGCCTAAATTTTTAAAAGAAAGTTATGATAGATATATTTTTATTTGAAGCCTATTTTTCTTTCTTTTCGAGATGCATAATTGTTACTAATTTCTTATAATTGATTTCCTCTAATAATTCTTTTTCAATAATAATATAGTCAATCCATTTAATCTATCTTGAGACATTGTTAATCAGAGGCAACTGTTATAGAAAAACTCCACTTTATATGAAAAGTACTACATAAATATTAGTAGTATTTTTTTTAAATACTTATAAATATACTATTTCTAAAAAACGGGGCCCCCAAAATTTGGGGTCTAAGGCAAAAGCCTCACTTGGAATAACGTTGAGTCGGCCTTGGTTATATTACCATGAACCGAACAAAAGCTCAATAAAATAAAAGGTTAAAGGGACAAATTATAACGACCCGACCGGTCTTTTTGTGTTCTAGGACCTCGTGCCCCTAAATGAGACTTCCCGTAGTTTCTTTTTCTGATTTATGACTTGCGAGGATGGTTGGTTCGAGGTTTGGAGGAGTTTGGAACACTTAGTTCCTTAAGGTTGGCCTTAAAGGCCAAGTTTGACTTAGGTCAATATTTTTAGTAAACGACCTCGGAATCGAGATTTAAAGGTTCTGGTAGGTTCGTATGATGATTTCTGACTTGGGCGTATGTTCGGAACGGGTTTTGGATGACCCGGGAGCGTTTCAGCGCCAAATAGTGAAATATGATTCCTTAAGTTCAAAAATTGAGGTTTGGAATGTGTTTTTGTGTTATCGAGGTCCAAACAGAATTTCAAGACCGAGAATAGTTCTGTTATGTAATTTATGACTTGCTCGCAAAATTTGGTGTCATTATGAGTAGTATAGGTAGGTTCGGCGTGTTGAAAGTGAATTCTAGAACTTGAAGTTCAAAGTTTGATTCAATTTGGTTTTGGGGTCGGATTTTTAGTTTCGTTGTTGTTTTTCGTGTTCCGAGAATTTGAGCGAGTCCGTATCATGAATACAGACTTGTCAGTGCCTTTGGACGGGGTCCCGGGGGGCTCGAGTGAGTTTCGGACCCCTCGGAGCTAAATGCCAAACACCAGGATTTCTCAGTCTGGTTTCCTTCTATGCGTTTGCGGGTGTGCTCATGCGTTTGCATAGAAGGAGTTGGTCAGGGGTGAAATTACCCTATGCGTTCGCATAGGCACGTCGTGTTCGCATAGGGTAGGTCAATGGCCGACTAAAACTTTGCTCTTCGCGTTCGCACCCTTCCAACCGCGTTCGCGTAGGTCTAGCCCAACTAGCCTCCACGTTCGCGAGACCCCCTCCGCGTTCGTAGGGCCCTCAGGGGGGCCTGGGCCTTAGCCTTCGCGAACGCACTGCCCCAGCCGCGTTCGCATAGAAGGGGGCAGTTGGGCAATAACATTAAAATCGAGACTTGGTCTCTTTTTGAGCCATTTTCTTCACTTTGGACGATTTTGAGAGCTTGCAAAGAAGAGATTCGACCTAGAAATTGTAAGGTAAGTAATTCCTACCATAAAATGAGTTAAATACTTGAATCCTTAGGTAGATTAACACATTAAATTAGTAGAAATCACGGGACTAGAGTAAAACCTAGGGTTTTGATAAAAATGAGAATTTACCAAGGAATATGTTATGAAATCATGCAAAAACGATATAATATTGATCCTTAGGTTATGGGTGATCATTTTCCTTAAAATTTTCCGGAATCCGAGCATGTGGGCCCGGGGTGTATTTTGGGATTTTGCAATTTAGGTTGAAATAATCATTTAAATATGGGAATTTCATACTTTTGAGTATAGATTGATTTATTTATGCAATACTTGGCTAGTTTCGAGTCCTTAGGCGACGAATTTGGAGTTTCAGGCGCGTTCTTGACCCGGAAAGTAGGCTTGACACGAGGTAAGTCTCCTTTTTGAACCTTGTAAGAGGGAATTGTCCCCATAGGTGAATATAAATAATTGCATGTCTTTATTTGTGGGGGCTACGCACGCACGAAGTGACGAGAGTTCGTGGTAGCTACTATTATGCTATGTCGGGGAGTTTAGGATTCGCAAGCATGCTTTATGTGTCTTATCTATAATCTTAAATGTTAATTTAGATTGCCTAATATCCTTGAATAATTAAGTGAACATCTAGGAGGTTACATTCTGAAATTTATATTATTGAATCCTTCTCTGTAAGTATATTCTCTACTGAATTTCCTGTTAATTATGTGTATATATACGAGTACTCGCATGTTATGACCCAAAAGGTCATCCCTTGTTTTATAAGTCAAAAATGTGTTCTGGGGCCTTGAAAACCTCTTTTTATCTCGCCTCGTTTTATGTGCGCATCCCGGACGTACATCCGGGAAGCTTTTATAGGAAAACTTGAGAAAATGCTAATTTTTGCCTTTAAAAGTTGATTTAAGTTGACTTCGATCAATATTTTGGTAAACGGATCCGGACTCGTGATTTGACGGTCCCGGAGGGTCCGTAGGAAAATATGGGACTTGGGCGTATGCCCGAAACTGAATTCCGAGGTCCCAAGCCCGAGAAATGAATTTTTGAAGGAAATTGTTTTTCTGAAAATATAAGAGTTTTTAAAAATTTGGTTATATTTGAAATTTATGGTATCGGGCCCGTATTTTGGTTCCGGAGCCCGGTACGAGTTCAATATGATATTTAAGTTGTGTCTGTAAATTTTGGTAAGAAACGGAAGTCGTTTGACGTGATTCGGACCGTAGTTGTGAAATTTTATACTTTGAAAGTTTTGAGATTTTTCTTTGATTTCTATGCTAAACTCGTTGTTTAAGATGTTATTTTGGCAATTTGATCGCACGAGTAAGTCTGTAGGATGTTTGTGAGGTTGTGTACATGTTTGGTTTGGAGCCCCGAGGGCTCAGGTAAGTTTCGGATAGGCGTCTGAGTGCTTTTGGACTTAGAAAATCTGGTTTTATTGTTGTTTCTGGTGTCCTTGAAATTGTTCTTAGCGTTCGTGGTGCAACTCACGCGAACGCGATGTACACACTGGGTTGGGGCTAGATTTCTCCTACGCGAACGCGAGGCCTGGTTCGCTTACGCGGAGCATTGCGGGGATTGCTCTACACGAACGGGACTGGCCACACGCGAACGTGTAGCATAATGGGACATGGGGGATGGGAGTTTAGTTCCTCTACGCGAACGTGACCTGTGGCTCGCGAACGCGTAGGCCTGGGGGATTAAGCCTATACGAACGCGGCCAAGGCACGCGAACACATAGAGTGTCCAGTTTTTTTAAAAAAATAGTAGCAAGTCGGGATCTTAGCCATTTCTTCATATTTTCAAAACCAAGGTAGTTTAGGGGCGATTTTTGAAGAGGGATTTCACCACAAGACCATAGGTATGTGTTCTTAGACTCGTTTTTTTCAATTTCTATAACACCCATTAGATTTCTAGGCTTAAATCATGTTCTTAAGGGTAGAAAATTTGGGTTTGGGTAGAGTTAGGTTTTTTTGAATAATTGGAATTTAGACCTCGTTTTGGGGTCGGATTCCGAAACAAATTACATATCCAGGCTCGTGGGTGAATGGGTGATCGGATTTTGGTCCGAACCTCGTGTTTTGACCAAGCGGGCCCGGGATCGATTTTTGACTTTTTGGGAAGAATGATGGAAAGCCTATAATTAAGCATTGAGATTGAATTATTTAGCATTTATTGATGTTATTAAGCTAATTATGTCTAGATACAATTGAATTGGAGTCAAATTCAAAAGGGAAAGCGATAATCAAGGCTTGAGTTTGGTTGTGGAATTCGAGGTAAGTGTTTGGCTTAACCTTAGCTTAAGGGAATAGGTGTTGTGTCCTATTTGCAATGTTTAAGTATCATGTTCAACGTATAGGTGAGATGAGGAGTATCTATACGTTGGTGTCAAGCATTCCCGTGAGTCGATATTGTGATTTATGTGGTTTTTCGTTTAGTAATACTTGAGATTCACTTTATAGCTATCCATGTTGGTGGCAATTTTCTTGATATTGAACAGTGTTGGATATTGGTTTCAGTTGAAGATATTTATGTGAAGTTATGTACTAAGTGAGATTGGTTATAGTTATTTTTCCTTGACGGGATAGTATTGATTCCACTGTTGGCTCCATTGCCGGGACGTTATGGTTTTAATTTTGTTTAATCTGTTAATTTCCTTGTTGGATTGCTGTCATTTGATGTGTTTGTATGAGGAAGAGTGAGAAAGCATGAAGGGTGATGTCGTGCGTGAGATTGTGAGTGAATGTTAATGCACGAAGGGTGATATCGTGCCGATATTGTGATTGTAAAAGCACGAAGGGTGATGTCGTGTCATTATATGAGTGATAATGCATGAAGGATAATGTCGTGCCATGATTATGTAAGGTAAAAGCACAAAGGGTGATGTCGTGCCGAATATATTGATTTTGATGGTGAGGACGGGAGTAAAATCACGAAGGGTGATGTCGTGCACTTGCTTTTGTGTTACTATTTATGTTGCTTTGATATCAAATTTGTGCTTTATCTCGCTATTTCCATTATTTGATATTTCCTCCCCGCAACATGTTCCCCTTTCCTTTATGCTTAGCTGCTTATTTCTCGTTGTTATTATTTTCTCCGTATACTATCAAACTGCACAGGTTGATTTGGTTGTCGTGTCCTAGCCTCGTCACTACCTCGTCAAGGTTAGGCTCGGCACTTACTCAGTACATGGGGTCGGCTGTACGGATACTGCACTCTGCACTTTTGTGCAGATCCCGGTACTGGACTCTTCGGACCTTAGATCAGGGTTGCTGCCTTCAGACCAGTGGAGACTCCGAGGTAGTTCTGTAGAGGTCCGCAAGCCTTGGCGTCCCCTCCTATTTCGTTTATATTCTGTTCTTATTTACTTTTGGGACAGATGTACAATTATATTTTGTTCAGACTCCTATTTGTAGTATGCATAGACAATTCGTGAGTTGTGACACCTGTTTTGGGAGTACTTTGGTTCTGGATTTCGTATTAGTATTATATCAAACTATTGAATCATGTTATCTCGTATTTTATATTCTGTGATTTTATTATAAAGTCTGGTAAAAACTGTTAAAGGTGAATGAATAAGGTAATTAATCAGTAACGTTGGCTTGCCTAGCGGGTTCAATGTTAGGCTCCATCACGGTCCCGACGGTGGAAAATTCGGGTCGTGACACCGCGTCGCATGTATGATTCGCAAGCGGGGCAGCCCTACTATTATGTTAATTGCGTCGCATGTTCGATTCGTGAGCGGTGTAATAGATGCATCTATGGTTCGAGCCGTTCGACCCTTCGGCAGTGCACATTTATTTTCGCGTCGTATCGGCTGTACGTTCACGGCATGTCATGTGTTGTTAGTTGTTTGGGTGTTCTGTGATCATGTATCTGTTGAATATCATGAAAAATGACAACTAGGTAATTTGCATGATAGAGAACTTGACACATAAAGGTATTTGTAAAGGTATTCAATGTTCCTGTCTTCATTATTATTCATGATTGTCATTCCTGCTTAGCCTTACATTTAAAACATATCATCTTGACCGTAGTAAGTGTCACGTTGACCTCTCATCACTATTTCTTCGAGATTAAACTGGATACTTACTGGGTACATATTATTTATGTACTCATGCTACTCTTCTGTACTTAATTGTACAGGTTCTGAGGCAGGTGCATCTGGGTATCGGTCCAGAGTTCGTCCCTGACTTATACTTGGTTTGGACTTCACGGTGAACTGCTTCTCTTAGCGATCTTCAGCAACATCGTGAAGCCTTTCTTTTGCTATTTATGTCTATAATTTTCTCAGACGGTAGGACAGACTATTATTCCTTTTGATTTTACTCTATTAGATGCATGTAGACTTGTCACACTAGTTCCTGGCACACACGTTAGTAGACATTATTATTTGGATGTAAATATTAAATTATGACTCTTATGACTATTTCTGCTTAAGATTTCCTAAATTATCCGTTTTTACCTAATGTCTTAAATCTAAATCAAGTAAGTGTTGGAAATATTTTGGTAAACTAAACGGAACTCACTAGTAGTTAAGTTGTTGGCTTTCCTGATAATGGTATTGGGCGCCATCGCGACCTGGGTTAGGATTTGGGTCGTGACACAAATATACCATTAAAGTAAGCACGTGGACCAAATATCTCCATATGGGATCGTATAAGAAAAATTGGCATCCTATAACAACAAATAACAAGGATTGACAAATAGCCTTACATTAGGTTGGCAAAGATAGCCCCAAACAATAGGCATTATATAGCCAAATTATAAAAAAAACTACTCTCTTATATATTCCCTCTAAAAAAAAATTACTCGCTTATTTTGGCTTTCCTCTCCATTTCTCTACTTGTATTTCTTCTTCTATCTCTTCTCTTTTGCTCTCATAGTTTAGCAAAAATTCTTGCAAATTATGCAAAAAAAATGAGTGGGGTGAAAAGGTAAGGTTGATCTCACACAGAGAAAATCATAAGCAAAAACTAAGAGAGAGAAAATATATTTCAACTTTGTTTTTCTTCTCTCTTCTTCTGTTTGGTTGGATTGAACGAGTGAGTGTAATTGAAATTGGTTGAAAAAACCTAAACGAGGCTATATACAAAATTTGAGTAAGATTAGAAGTGACTTAGACTGGTTTTAGGTAAAAAATCAGACCTAAAAATCCAACTGCGACATGTGTCTATCACGTTGTATATTATGTACATCAGTGTATATCCATACATGATTTTAAGGACGTATGTGTATATCAATTTGTATATCGTGTATACAACACAATTTATTTATGGACGTCCATGTATATCACACTGTATATCGTATATATAACACAAATTTTCATGGATATGCACATATACCCATGATATACATGATATATCACAGATGTACATAGATATATACACGGTATACAATAGGAGATGGACATGTGGAGTCATCTTGAACTAGAGTTTTCAATCTGAAATGTGTTATACAAAGAAGGAAAATAATTTTTTAATATATTTTGTCGATATACACATTATTAATACGTTATACACGATGATATACAAATAATATAATTATTAATGTGTTATATATATATATATATATATATATATATATATATATATATATATACAGATAAAAAACTAGAAAAATAACTACAAAATACTCTTTTGGATACTACTGAAGGAAATGGAACCTAATTTCTAGGATGATTGTTTTTATGATAGAAAAGGGAGAGGATTTTAAATATCTTTTGCTATTTTAAAGGAAAATTATTTTGATGGGGCTTATTTTTAGGATGGTGGTTGAACCATTAGAATAGAGGGTATAACTTTAGGTTACTATATGCCAAATCCTAAAACGTTGTCTTTTTTATGCCATTGTTGGACCTAGTTGTCATGCCATGCCAAATCCCCATCGTATAAAATAAGGGCATAATGCATATTTGCGCCAAGGTATAAGGATTAGGGGTGGACATAGTTTTAGCAAACCGGAAATTCAAATCGAGATCCGAAATTTTTGGTTTAGATTTTTGGATTACGAATTGGATTTTGAATTTATTTTTAATTATTTTGGATTTTGGATTGGATATTGGATTTGGTACTTCAGATTTTTGGATATCCGAATATCCAAAAAATTTATGCTTTATATTTATCCCATTAACCATATGCTAATAATAATAAGTTCAATACCCTATCTATTAGTAGATATTATCCCACATATTCAATATTAATTACTAAGTTACTGGCATGATACTTTCTATTTGGACATGGTTTTACTTTTGTTACTCTTATGGGTCGTATTAATATCTCTATTGCATTTTCTTAATAATAATTTCATTACTTGAATATTTTATTTGGATAATTATGGTGAGAATTAGGAATTTTTCAGGTAATTTAACATGAGTACTTCATTTGGATATTTACTTTTGTAAAAAGAAGAAATATCTCAACTTATAAGCTCAAAATCAAAAATTAAAATATCTAACCGATTAATCTGAAACCGAACTTAAGAAATCTAGTCCAATCCGAGCTTATTTGGATTGGATTGTCAATTCTTCAATCCGAAAATCAAAAATCCAAACCACAATTTTCATATTCAATCTGATCTGCCCAAAGCCCGCCCCTAGAAATAAGGATGGACAAATGTGCTCAATTTCACTTACACTCTGTTTGGATCACTATTCCCCATTATTTTATAATGTATCGTACCGTAATGTATTGTATTGTATCATATTGTTTTATGAATACAATGGTTGGATAGATTGTATTATTTATTGTTGTTAAATAACATGTTGTTGTTTGGTTTGATTGTATCGCATTGTGCTGTAACTGATAAGTTTACTAAAATACACTCAATTGTTTTAGATATTTAATTTATCAAGAATCACACATAAAAATTATTTAAGGAAACCATTTCTACTAATTTATCACTAATTATGTCTTATATATAAATTAAGCAATTAAATTCATGCAAATTATATCAAAATAAACAAATTAATAATATTAAAAATAATAATAAGTACACTATATTCATAATTAGATCATAATAATAAAAATTTTAAAAAAAATATTTAGACTCCATTCAAACAAATGTAAAACAAAACTTTTACCTGAAAAGTATGGAGAAGAGGCAGAAAAACAAAACGAGTTTTTCACGTATGTAGGTTATTATATAGGTTATATTTGGGATGATGTCTTTGAGAATTCATATAGGTTATTAAACTTCACGTAGAATTCTAAGAGAAAGAGACTTTGCTATTATTTAAAAAAAATAAAAATAAAGGGTAAAATAGAATTATAAAGTGATAAGTTAGGGCATAATTAGAAAGAAAAATACCAAACGATCCCACCACATCAAATCGGTAATTTCAAAAAATAGGACTTTTCATTATTCCAAAACAATAAATTTAACAATACAATACAACTAATTTTAACTAAACAAATAAAACAAATATCGGAAAAGGGTCGGATATACCCCTCTACTATCATCAATAATTTGAAAAAGCTCCCCGTTATACTATTAGGACATCGTAATCCCTGCCGTTATACTATTATTTGTATAAGCCCTTACTTTAACGGAAGTGCCACGTGGCACGCGTATAACTATCCGGGCTATTTTATAAGTGCTCCGACCCACCCATAACCCAACCCAACCCGACCCTAACCCTCTCTAAAACACGGTAGACCACCATTCTTTCACCTCTAAACCATTTTATCTTTTCAACACAAAATACCATAGCAGATCCTAATCCTTTCTAAAACACGGTAGACCACCATAGCTGATGTTGAACGATTTCACATGCTCTTGGTGTAAAGGTCAGTTGTGTCTTCATTATACTTGTTGATTTTAGTATTTGTTGCTCGATTTTGCCATTTACTTGTTTTACTTTTCTTATTTTGGGGTCTAGGGTTTCGGTTTGAACAATATCTGACGTCTATCCTTCATTTTTATGTAAATACTTTATAGTTTTCCGTTTTGTAGCTGTTGCATGTTTTAGTTTATTTGTGGTCCCGATTTATAGTTGTTTTCTGCAAAAATTGGATTTATTGTTTTCTGCTTTAGGGTTTTATATTAGATTTATTTTTTCTGTGATGTTGACTGAGATTCTAGTCTTTTTATTTGTTTATTAGCTAAGGTGGTCCTAAATGTAGGACCCTTGAAGGAAATTGCTTCATTAAACTATTTTTGTGGTTGGATTTTTGTGCATGTTTGTCAATTTGCTCTTTTTGTCAATTTTTTATGAAGTGGTGGCCCATAAACTGAATTTTGTTGTGGATAATTTTGTACATATTGTATTTCTTTATTCATGGGACCCTATGTCTCACATGTCATTTTCTGCATTTTTTATTCATTCATTCATTTTACTTTCTACATTATGTCTCACAGCAAATGCCTTTCAGTTTCTGCCTATATTTTGTCATTTTTTTGACTTTATACATTCTGTCTCACAACACTTATATTAATATTCTGCCTTTTTTTTACTGTTTGATAACCATTCTTATTTGCTATATTTACTAGGTTATTGGAGATGGTGTTAGTTGAATTAATATTCAATTATGAAGGTGCATGGGTTACACATCCTGAAGTTGGGTACACAAAGAATAAAGTGCACACCTTGTCAGGGTATGATCCAGACTTGCTTTCTTATATTGATATAGAATCTGAATTCATAGTTGAGCTAGGTTTTTTAGGGATTCAACAACTAATAGTTGTTGCACCTTTTGGTAAATTGTATGAGGTTAAAGGGGATGTGAGGATTAGAAAATTGACATCCTTGAATGTACTCAACCTTTATGTTGTGGATGAACTTGACCCCCTTATTGAGGGTATTCCCAATATAGTTGATTATGGTGAATCATTTCAAATTTTAGATGAACCTGGTACTGACTGTTCATTAAGTGAAATAGGTTCTGACTCTAGTTTTGATTCTGAGGGATGTGATTATGAAGGATATGATTCTGAACAATTACATTTACTCAAAACTAAAAAAAAAGGAGACATAAATGAGAATCTAAGTGAGTACAAGGAGATATATAAATGCATGGCCTTTAAGGACATACCAAAAGCTAGTAAGTTTATGAAGTTGTATGCTCTAGCCAACAAGAAATCCTTAAAAATGAGAAAGAGTGACAAAAGGAGGCTTAGGTATAGATGTATTATGGGTTGTCCCTTTCTTTGTTTAATATCCAAAGATGGTAGTGCGGGGGTTACTGTAAAGACATTAGAGACAGAACATAATTGTGGCACTGCATATGATAATAATAATGTTGATTACAATACCATTGCACATTATTTTAAGGGAAAGCTACAGGATAATCCTAAGTATAAGGTAAGGGAGATAGTACTTGATTTGAAAAGGATTTTTGAGTTAAATGTGAGTCATGGGAAGTGCAAGAAGGCAAAAGGGATGATATTGGAGACCTTAGAAGGGAGTTTTGCAGATGAATACAACAAACTAGATGCTTATGCCATGGAATTGAGAGAAAGTAATCCTGGTAGTGATGTAGTCATTAACATTTCAAAAATTCACTTGAAAATGGGAAGAGAAGATTCTTGAGGATGTATGTTTGCTTCAAAGCTATGACGATGGGGTTCAGGTTAGGGTTAAGACCATTTATTGGTGTAGATGGCACATTTATAAAGGGGAAAGCCAAAGGTCAATTATTGGTTGTTGTTGGACAGGATGCACAAAACCATTTTTATCCTTTGGCATGGGCCATTGTTGATAAGGAAACAAAGCATTCTTGGAATTGGTTCCTACAATTGCTTCAGGGATCTCTAGACCTTAAGGAAGGAGAAGGAATCACATTCATGTCAGACATGCAAAAGGTAATTTTTTGTCCAGTTTTAAGTTAGTTTCTGTCCATTTTTATTGCCAAGTTAAATGTTGTCCAGTATACTATCCAGTATGTTGTTCAGCTTCTACTTCTCATTTTTTTTTTCCTTTTTGATTCTGTCCAGTATGTTGTCCTGTTTTTCTGTCCATGTTTATTGTCCAGTAATCTGTCCATTATACTGTCCAGTTTGAATTTCATCTTCTAATTTCATTTTTCTTTCTATCCTCTACTTCTGTCCAGGGGTTAATTGAGGCTATGAAAACTGTTTTACCACAAGCACATCACAGGGTTTGTGTTAGACATATCGAGGCTAATTGGTGCAAGACATATAATACTGGTGAATGCAAAAAACTTCTTTGGTGGTGTGCATGGTGCACTTATGAAGAAGACTTCAAAGACCAACTAAGCAAGCTAGGAGAGTTGAACAAAGATTCAGCAGAGAGTTTATTGAAGTACCCACCACAGTGTTGGTGCAGAGCTTACTTGGATACAGTTTGCAAAATCAGACAGTTGACAATAATTTGACTGAATCATTCAATTCCTGGATTCATGAAGCAAGGCAAAGGCCAATCATTAAGATGTTGGAAGACAGAAGAGTCAAAGTTATGAACATGATGGCAAATCATGAAGCTGAAGCTGGTACATGGAGCAATGAGTACACTCCAAAGAGCCTAGAATTATACAATGAATTCATGGAGATTGCTCAACTGTGTAGAGTTAATTCCAATGAAGAAGGAGGATATGAAGTTAGTGAAGGCTCTGACAGGCATTATGTCAACTTAACCACTAAGAAGTGCACATGTAGGGCATGGGACCTTACATGAATCCCATGCCCTCATGCTATTAGAGCTATACTTCACAATAGGGGTGACCCTTTGACAGAGATGCACTGGTGGTACAATAAGGAAGCTTTCCTACTTACTTATAGACATAAGCTACAACCTATTAGAGGAGAAGTTTTTTGAAAAATTGACCCATCACAAGCCATGGAGCCCCCAGAATTAGTAAAGTTGGTTGGCAGGCCAAAAGTCAAGAGGGATAGACAGAAAGATGAGGCAGTTAAAAGGCAAGGACTGTGGTCAAAGTCTAGAAAAGGTAGAGTAATGACTTGTGGAAACTGTGGTCAACCAAATCATAACGCAAAAAGTTGTTCTCAGGTAATCTAGACTCCCAACTTATTTATGTTCTATGATTTTTTGATGAACCTATCTATATCTCTAATATGTTGTACTTGTTCTTTAATAGCAACCAAAGGGAAAGCAGGTAAGCAAGGAAAAACAACTCAGGAAAAGGACAAGAACTTTGATGGAGTCTGAAGCTGAAGAAGAAGAAATACAATGTTCAGCACCACAAATGACTCAACCAAGTCAGGAAGATGGCTTTAGCTTCATGCCTACACCTAGAGTTGGTCAATCAAGTATGGAACATAATGAAGATGTTGTGGTTAGCCCGAAGGTGATATCAGAAGCCAAGACAAGACTTCAACTAAGGCAGCAGACAAACTTACCTATTGTGACTAGATCTATAAACTTTACTGGTGATCACACTGGGGTAAGTGAGCCCACATCCCTTCCATATTCACCAGGTGGCCTCATGTGGAAGGGTAAAGCAGCTACAACTTCAGCTCAGTTAGAAAAACAAAGGCAACAGAAGGTTGGGAAGCTGAAGATAAGGAAAGGAAAATGACAGTCATGATTCTATCTATTTCTATGTAATTTTTGTGTATTCTGGATGTAATTACTACAAACTTCATGACAATTAATATTTTGGGTTGTAATTACTTCATTGACAGTATGTTAATTTCTGATTTTGGGTTGTAATTTATGTTTTAAGGTTGTTATCGAAATGTTTTCAGTTAACTGTCCAGATTTTTGGTTTTTAACTGCCCAGTTATTTTTGCTTTAAGGTTGTTCACTGCCCAGATTCTTTGGCATTAGGTTGGTGCAAAATGCTGTCCAATTTATAGCAACATTGTACTACCCAATTTTTTCATTTTTTTTTGCTTTAAGGTTGTTCACTGCCCAGATTCTTCGGCATTAGGTTGGTGCAAAATGCTGTCCAATTTATAGCAACATTGTATTGCCCAGTTTTTTCTATTTTTTTTCCCTTTAAGGTTGTTAACTGCCCAGATTTTTTGGCTTTAGGTTAGTGCAAAATGCTGTCCACTTTTTAGCAACATTGTACTGCCCAGTTTAGAAGCAACTCATCAACACAATATATTTGAATACTAGAAGTGCATTCATGAAAATCTACACAAAATGCCATAGTGCACTAAGACTTGATTCATTCATAAAATTCTGGATTCATTACAAGCTGACCAACACAAAACTTTCTTTAAAATCTAGATGTTACAACAATCAACTACATCAAAAACCTACTCCACTAAACAAAATGCTGGATTCATTTCATCTTCAATGCAACAACAAATCCGACTAACAGTGCAATTGAAACCATAATGAACATCTTCATGTGCATCAATTTCACTTCCATTTCCCTTGCTTTATTCACTTCAACATAATTTAAAGCCTCCAATACATCAACTTATTCAATCAAATGGTCCCTTTTCAAGCTTGCACGCATCCAACAACATATTCAATGTCATAATTTTTACATTGGCACCAATCCAATTTAGCCTTGAAATCATTGATTACTATCAACGCTTTGTCCGGGAGGGCTTCGTCTTGCCATGTTTTACCGTGTTTAAAAGATTGAGAAGAAGAAATATTAGGGTTCAAAAGTGAAAGAATGGTGGTCTACCGTGTTTTAGAGAGGGTTAGGGTCGGGTTGGGTTATGGGTGGGTCGGAGCACTTATAAAACAGCCCAGATAGTTATACGCGTGCCATGTGACACTTCCGTTAAAGTAAGGGCTTATACAAATAATAGTATAACGGCAGGGATTACGATGTCCTAATAGTATAACATGGGACTTTTTTAAACTATTGATGATAGTAAAGGGATATATTCGACCCTTTTTCGAACAAATATTATTCTGAAAAAACAATACAATACGATAGGGTACCAACCATCCAAACAAGCCGTTAATTTTAGGGCATATTTGAACGGTTTCCATAAAAGGGATAAAAAGAAGGGACTTGCAAGAAATTAAAAACTGAAATTCCAACAGAGAGAAAGCGAAAGAGGAAAAGCTCCAGTGCTAATCGAGTAGCGAATATCGTCTGAGTAGTTGAAGTTGTTCAGCAAAGCCCTAAATTTCAATTTTCTAACTTCAAAGTAAGCATTTTTTTTCTCTCTTTTTCATTGAATTGATTGAGAAACAACACTTCTATTATTTTGATTTATATGTCCTGAAATACCACTATGCTGGCTGTGAGTTAAAGCAATAATTAATTTGGCTTATTGCAAAGCTCAATGATCTATATTATGTTTAATTATTTGCCAGAATTGTTTGACTCTTACAGTTAATTCATCCAACTTGACCATCTAAAGTTTGTCAACATATGTTTTCATTTTTGCTATTGAAAATTTATTACATGAATGCTCCCTCTTTTTGCAATTAGTGTGACACTATTTTGATTACGACACCATTACCCTGATTATATCGTTTTACACAACTTGCATATACATTTTCAAGGATTCAAATTCATTTAGGTATATCAAATGTATACATTGGTGTAATGTTTTTTTGCCCCAGTGGCACGGACTTTCAATTGTTTTTTTAGCTACTACTTTTATAATTTAGCAGTCAAACTTAGCAGCTGAAACTATGTGATCAGGGAATAGTGTCACGTAAATTAGGAGAAATGGAGTATTTGATGACTTCCACCTTAGTTTGATGCATTCTTACTATTTATTACTCCCTCTCTCCCAATTTATGTGACGCATAGTCCTTTTTAGTCTGTCCCGAAAAGAATGATAGCTTTCTATGGTTAGAAACAATTTAACTTTAAGCTTCTCATTTTAACCCTTAATAAGATGATTTATCGTCACACAAGTATCTTTTGCTCTTTCTTTCTTTCTTAAACTCTGTGCCTTTGTCAAAGTGCATCACATAAAATGAGATGGAGGGAGTAATATGTTTAGGAATTTGATCAGGTTATTAGATTCTAGACTAAAATCTCTCTCTCTCTCTCTTGGGGTTCCTTTGTCGAGTTTCTTGTTGATGTTTTAGCTAAACTATTTATGCATGATGAGGTTGGTGATGATTGCTTTTTGGATTTGGTGGTGATGCCCATTTTCTTGCAATGATGTTAATTGCATACGTGGCATGCATTCTAGTTTTTCTTATGGTCCGCCTTTTTTTTTGTGGGAGATGGGGGTGGGGGGTTATTCACGTATGAATATGTTGAGTTTGATGCCGGACTTATGATATCAATGAATCAATGTTTGGGGGTGGTTTTAATTCTGATTAAATTGTGCACTGTTGTTCTTGTCATATGTGTGGAGGTGGTGCTTCTCTTTTAATACACATGTGCTGCTGTGCAGTTTGTGCGTTCTGAAAAGATGAGTTCTAGGAAGAAGACACCTTTTCAGAAACACCGAGAAGAGGAAGAGGCGAAGAAGAAAGTATGAACCCTTACTGTTTTTGGTTTACTTTGTATAATTTAGTTTCTTGGTCTTGTAACATACATGTATTATGTTGGCAGAGAGCAGAGGACGAAACAGCTCGTCTGTACCAAGAGTTTGTGGAGTCATTTCAAGTGGATGATACACCTGGTTCTAAAGCTTTTGTTAGAGGGGGAACCATCAATCCGAATGATAAGTTGAAGATTGATTCTGAAGGTCCGTTGCAGCAATTTATGTCCTTAAACTTTCATTATACTCCTTATATATATGAATCATTTTCTATAAAATCTGGATAAATAATTTCTTTTTACACGGACACATTTAATAAAAATATGGGCCTTTTCTATTCATTCACCGATGGCAGGTTCCAAAGATGAGGTTTCTGGTTTAAAGAAGGGAAGTAGGTAAACAAATGCTTTTTGATTGACCGTGCTGTAATACTATTGTATAAATTTAGGCCTTGAGTACCAAGTCTTTTTATAATGATATCACTGTTAATATTAGGGTGCAAATGTTTGTGGTAAAATATTATTTTGTCATTTAGAGTCTTTCTGAGTTATTTGATTAACTTCACTGGCAATCTTTCCTTGAATTTATCTGAAAAATAAATACTAATGCTGCTGCATGTGTCTTGAGAGCATGTGCGGTCAGTCTGAGCATCTAATGTTCTGTTTTCATATATGTTTAGCTCTCTTTTTGTGGTTTACTCGTGCCAATAAGATAATACGGAAAGGTTAAGAGTACTACTGGTTTCTGGTGATGATACCGTTATTATTAGGACTGCAAAGTTAATTATGTAAAATATTATTTTGTCCTTCCTCAACCTCTAGAGGAGTGGAAGAGACTTCTTTGTCCATCTTGTTTTGACTTTTGCTCTGACTTCTTCTCATCTAAGCATTTGCTTCGGCCTACAAAAGCTCGGACGAGCGGGTTAGAATTTTTCGAGTCACTTGATTCACTTTAATGACGATCTTACCGTGCATCTCTCTGAAAGATAAATGCTAATGCAGCTGTGCGTGTATCTCAAGAGCATGTGCAGTCATGCTGAGGCGCTGAGCACTTAATGTTTTCTTTTCATTTTTGTATAGCTATCTTTTTGTTACTTACTCATACCAAGAAAGAGATAGTACAGAACAGTTAAAAGTACTACCATTGGGAGTGGGATTAACATCCTATGTACTTTGCTGGGCACAATTTTGTGCCTGCATGTTATTTTCTGTGCTTATTGTAAAAGCACGTAGATTATCAATGCTTGTTGCTAAATTTTGAGATTTAACATTTATCACAATGAAAAGAAGTCCTATTGGATGGGGCATCTATTTTCAGCGGTCCTCTTGAGACAGCCTTTCATCACCAGAAACACATTACTTTCTAATTCATCACCAGAAACACATTACAAGAGATGAGAAGGCGAATGCTTTGGAATTATTTTTTTGATAAGTCAATATTTCATTAGAGAACACCAAATCATGCCAAAAAATATATGGACACTAAGTGGCTCCAGCCGAGTCATCCACAATGGTCTATTAAACTTTGTCAACTATCATTAGATGATAGTATTCACTCCTTACACAAAAATGCAAATGAAATAAGAGGGATATTTTTATTGATAAGGTAAATTATTTACTTAATGGTAGGGAGAAACTCATGTATACAAGTGGTAAACCAAAAGGTAGAGTATCTGTAAAAATATGTATTCTCTACAAAAGATACCCAATCTTCTATACAAATTGATACCTCACAGGTGCACCAAAAAAAAAAACAAGGAATAAGATGCTATTCATCAACAAATACAAAATCTTCCTCTATCCTTCAAAAGGTCTTATATTCCTCCCTTTCCAACTTATCCACATGAGTGAATGGAGCAACATCTAAGATTGTTAATGGTTATGTTCAACCCATAATTCTGAGAAATTTATAAATAGATTTTTTTTTTTGCATATTACAAAAAAAATGATGCGCTCGAGAATCATTACCATAGATTTTTTTTTTTTGGTTTAATTTATTGTGTATAACCTAAATTAGACTTTTCCGAATCATCCCAATCATCTCGGTTTCTCTTCGGTTTCGGTTCGGTTCAATTATTCTTTAAGACATCAAATAAGAATACTAATGTTGATAGAATTTTAATTTGTTACAGAAAACTGGCAAACATAATATAACATAAAAATAGCAATTCTCCTGCTAAGATGAGTTGAGTAACATTAACTTTCAAAATATACCTACTTTCAGAAGTACTTTTATGATTTCTTATAGGCACATTATACTTTACCATCAAGGTACACCATCTGAAACCATTGTTTTTTGTGGGTATTGTTCCATTAAATATATATTAAAACAAGTCATTGCAAAAACTAGGTGACCAAAAGAAGGTTTTTCTTTTAATAATAAAAAATATTAGGTGTAATTGATCTTGACAACATTATTTGTTTTCATTCATCCGTGTCTCATTTAAGGCCACTGAAAAGTACATGCAACAACTGAAAATCCAAAAATTGTATAGTGTAGAACACAAACAAAAGCAAAGAATGTAATGTGAAGTTATAAATTGTCATTTGAATTAAACATCTACTATATTACTTGTTGAACTTTCTAATCATGAAATTATACCTTCTCCATATTTCTCCACCTGCAACCAAACGCTTCATAATAGAAGGGTAAACTTTTTAAATCACTTAATAGTTGACTTAAACAGGTGGATTCATGTGATCATTGAAGTGTCTTGATACTTCCCATGGCTCAAAAATTAATGTTTTATATGCGTAGTTTATGTGTGTAGTATTTTTATCAATATATTATTAGTAAGTTGAGTTTGGTATTTTCATATTCTTTACATGAAAATAAAAACCTCTTCTAGTTATTAAATGCAGTTATAGGCTCACACATAAGCCTATGTATTTATGGTGAAAAACCTAGAAATTGGTCAGAGGTTTGGCTCGATTCAATTGTTTTTAAAAATCTTTGACACCTGTAGCAACATTCCATGCATTTCTTCTTCTCTTTAGCCTAGTAAAAGCTAAGTTGAATAATGCCTCCATTGGGATCACTCAATATACCCCGAAATATCTCAAACTTTTCCGCCACAAGCGAGTAGCTACTTAGACATACTTCCAATTAGTGTTTCATGTGCAAATATCATGTGAGATGTGGATCATCTCCGGCTACATCATTAGGTGGAAATTTGCTTGTGCTGAGAGATCATGGGATGGTTCGGGTTAGAATGAACGATGACAAGCTCAATGTAGGTTGCACTGTTTAGTTGGATTACATGAGTGCTTGTGGGGCAACTATTTCACGCCATCCATCTTCTCCCTTCTAGAATTCCATCTAAACAATGCATCCTACACTGTGGTTGGCATTGTTCATTGTAACCCAAAGAATCCCATGATCTCTCAGCACAAGGGAGTTGCCACCTAACTATGTAGCAGGAGATGATCCACGTCTCGCCGGATTTTTCGCACATGAAACACTAGATGGACATATGTAATCTTCTTTTTTCGCAAATTCTCAGTGAAATGATCTCATAGCATATGGTATAATGAATGTACTGTGGTATGATGAAGGTACTGTGGTAGTTTCATAAAAAACTGAATGATGAAAGGGGTGTGAATTAAACTTTTACTTCCTCTGCCGATATTATGTGACATTGACATACTTTCTTTTTTAGTTTGTCCCAAAAGAATGACACATTTCTATATTTAGACACAATTTAACTTTAAATTTTCCATTTTACCCTCAGTGACATGATTTCATAGCCACACAAATGTCTATGGCATGTTTTAGACCACTTGTTTTAAAAGTCTTTTTTCTTTCTTCAATCGTCCCCAGTTAAACACCGCCACATAAATTGGGACGGAACTAATCCAGCGGGAAACTGTCCGATCTGAGGGCAAAGTAGAACTGGGAAGTGAAGAAATATTAGCAAAGGTGGCGGTAAAAATTGATTTTATGGCCTTAAACTAGTCATTGTTGCAAGAAGAAGGCTTTGTATGGATCTGGTACTGAATTCTGCAAAGTCTTCTCTCCTTTTCTTGGAATGATACAGAATGGCTAATAATGCTCTATCTGTGTGGTATAATGATGGTACCATGGTAGTTCCACAAAAAAACTGAGTGATTAAAGGGATGCGTAATAAATTTTTAGTTGAAAAAGCGATGGAACAACGAGTGGGCTTCATGATACCTTATGTCACAAACTTGGCATTTCATTATGACTCCTAAACCTAGTAATTTGGCAGAAGTAAACTCTTCTTAAAATGACTGAAGAAGGTGCACGCAAGTTAAGAACATATGTTAGGTTAGGATTTTTACTGTAGTTGGTACTATTCCCTGGTTTAGACAACAATTTAATGAAAGCTTTTACAAGGAGGGATGAAACGCCTGTCACACGTCAGAAAGAGGAAACTGTAAATAGCGAAAGTGACTTTGTAAGCAGAAACGTGGTGATTTTTTCTGCCAAAGTGGCTATTCTTTTCAGAAGATATATACGTCACTTTCTTCCTTTGTTAAATGCTTGTATTGGTAAACTAATTGTGTCAATTGAAAGCATGTTCAATTCAACTAATGGTAATATCGCCACCCACATGTAAAATATTGATTCTATCATTGTTTAAGAACATGTTTTTTTAAAAAAGATATACGTTTTCAGTTATTGGTGGTAGATTCTGGAATGTAGTTCATGTATCTGCAGGTATGTTCCATCTTTTTTACCACCTCCTATGGCAACCAAGAGCAGAGATTATGAGAAGGTATGTTGGGCAGTTGAAACATCTCTACTACTAGAGTAGAAATGTTGTACCTTTTTGATATTTACATATGAATATGTTGGTCTACATTATGCAGAAGGAGGAGAAGACAAGGGAAAAGGAGAAAGGAAAACCAAGGAACATCGACTATTTTATGGAGGAGCTGAAGCATGAGCAAGAAATGAGGGGAAGGCGTAACCAAGAACGTGAACACTGGCGCGATCGTCATACTGATAATCCAGCTGTAAGTGGCTCTAAGGATATTGGTAGAGTGTATGAAATCAAGCCATTCAATCTTCCCTTCATTTAAGATGAAATATTGGACAAACTTTTTGTTATCTTTTTTTAATGAAATTCTGTTTAAATGGGTTGAAACAATTGCAGTCCAACATGAATGGTTATGATTTAGATGGTTGATGCTCTTCGGCAGTGGTCTGAGTACTTGAATCTTTTAGGAAGAAGATAAGTTATTGGTTGTTCTTAGAGCATTACTGGTGCCTTTCATCTGCTTTTGATACACGTTTTATGCACAGACATCAGAGTCTTCCTTGAATCATCATGCCACATCTGCTGATATATGCACAATACATTTATTAGTAAAGTTGCTGCAATAGTGCTAAATTTACTGTAAAAATCACTTATTGTCAAATGTCTCTTCTTTTTGTGGTATCTACTTCCTTTTATATTTAATCTGCATTTTTGGTGTGCTTTGTATTACTTTTCTCATGTCTTATGACAAACTTTCCTCAGCCGTCTAGTCGGTTTGATGAACTGCCAGATGATTTTGATCCTAGTGGAAGGCCTGGATCATTGGATGATGGGGACCCACAGACCACAAATCTATATGTTGGAAATTTATCGCCTCAGGTAATGCTCTTCTTATTAATGTCACTTTTGTTGCTTTAAGCACTGTGAAACTGTATTGAGTTTCTTTATCACCCTATTCTCCTTTCTTGTCTGGTTTACCCTTTTGATTGTTTTCCTTATAGGTTGATGAAAATTTCCTTTTGCGTACTTTTGGGAGATTTGGCCCTATTGCGAGTGTAAAAATAATGTGGCCGAGGACAGAAGAGGAAAGAAAACGACAGAGGAATTGTGGATTTGTATCTTTCATGAATAGGGCTGATGCTCAGGCTGCAAATGATGAGATGCAAGGTTAGGCTTTAGCTTCTACAACTGAAACTTTTGCTTAATCCTATAACTGCGAATAACGCTTCCCACTTCTTATTTTCCTTCCGGTGATGTTTTCTTTTTTAAAGAAAAGTTAAATACCTTCCATTGCTATTTTGTTGATCAGGTAAAGATAAATTTCATTCATCAAGCATCCAATCGATGCAAATGTGTTATAAAATAGAAATTAGTTCCTGTACATGCCTTTGACTCCTGGCTAAAACTTAAGGAGATGACAAATCCAAAAAAAAGATGACATTTATTTCAGTATGAAGTTTACGCCAAGCAATAGCTTAAGGAGATGACAAAATCCAAAAAGATAACATTTATTACAATATGAAGTTTAGACCAAGCAAAGAGATTCGTCAAACATCCAGCCTTCAAAACATGAGTCAAAATTGAAATTCCTTGCTATTATGAATGTCTCATTATCCATCTCCTAGTTTCATACAACATAACAAATTTACTATGACGTTCTTGTTGTTCAAGCTTTTAAAGTAGTTATTAAGGAGTTAGAGATGCTGATGTTCAAGCAAAATTATGGTATATTGACAAGTGGAGTAGGTTATAAGGGTTATTCCACTACCTGCATTTATAGCCTTTGAGTGTACAAACCTATTAAACTGAAGGGAGAATTTTTTGTAGGTGCAATATTGTGTATTATGTACTTGTACAGTAAGTGCCTGTTTGGTTAGCGTTTTGAGGAGAATTAATCCGTGTATAAAACCCATCATAACATTTTACATTGGTTGGTGCAATTAGGAGAGTTAATCTATGTATGAAACCCAACATGGCATATACATTTCCGATTAGCATCATAAGTTATGAGGAAATACATGTATTATTTTATGCGGGTTATGATATCAAAAATAATAAAATGATAAAAATAAACTTGACGTCACCCGAGATAGAATAGAAACTTCTTGCAGCTTATTTACTGGAAAAATGCAAAAAACGTCACTCCAACTTCTTCGGTACACACAGATAAGATACAGATACGTGAATCATTGTAATTTAGAATCTTTAGTTTTTCCTTGATAGGGTTGTAGTTGTACTGAGTATTAGGCCTCTTTTGTTTTTATTAAGATTAAGATGTCTGAATCTGAATGTACCTCTGATTATTAAGATCAATGTATTAAAAGGCGTGGGCGTAAGGCGAGACGTTTTACATATGCCTCAACGAGGCATGAGCCCCTAGGAACGAGGCGTAAGCCCCATGGGTATTTAATTTTTAATATTTCATAAAATAATATAATTACAATAAATATTTTAAATAGGTAAAATTGCATAAAAATTGAAGAAAATTATAAATAAGTGAAAAATATATATAGATGTGCTCCATCCTCATAAAAAACTAGTCAAAATAATCCATTATACGCTACTCATAAGCACAAGTAGCTTGAGTTGAAAAGAATAAAGTTCTTTACATGGAGGAACAAAAAGGATAACTAATGCAATTTGAACTTGAACTTGCTGCTATGGATGAGAATAGACTGTTTGTTGCTTTTGGGAGATAATATTAGACTAGTGGACAAGATAAAGAATTGGGAAAGACCATAAATTAGGCCTTCTAGCAATTACAAAAGGTCTTGACTTTTAAATTTGATATTTTAGTTCCTTTTCATAACTTTTGAGTAATTACAAGCTGACTTTTGAGAATTTAGGTATTATATTAAGGATTTATTCAGCAAATTTTTTGTTTTAATTTGAAAAAGTCTCTTGGGCTTACGTCTCACTGCAAAAGCGCGTCTCAATGCCCGAATTGCTGGACGTACGCCTCTTGAGACTTTCGCCCCCCACCATCCCCTCAGGGCGTTTTTGGTACGCCTCACCCCAAGGCTCGCCCAAAAGCGCCTTTTAAAACACTCATTAAGGTGTGGTATGTAGATCTAAACACTAAATAGTTTGTTTTCAACATTTGAATGTGTATAATTTATTTATATTTAAATATAACAAATATACGATTCAACTGAAAAATTGTTTAATTATTATATCAATAAAATACTAGAGAAAATACTAACTTGAACAAAAATAATTATTATTTGAGATAAATTGAAGTATTTAAGTATATGAATGAGTATTTTATGTTTGACCCAATTGTTAAACTATTTGAACTATAAATAAATTATATATCAATAACAACAAATTTTGTAACAAAATGTAATCATAAACAATTATTCAACGTAAATAAATTTTTCCAACAAATTAAAACAATAAACTCAAAACTAGTTCTAATTTAGACGCACAAATATTAAAGTATTTGAATAACTAGCTGATAATCAAATCAAGTTTTAACATCAAACACTGGAAAAAATATTCTAAATAACTAAAGTACAGAACTCTCTAGTATTTCCTCTTCTTTGTATTAGTTGAACCAACAACAATTATCCCATAACCAAGAAAGAGGGCCCATACACATGAAATGTTGGTATAATAGTTAGGTAACCATTTTTGGTACTCAAATAATCTCACGATGAAGCTTCAAATCACAAAGGAGCTTTGTTAAGGGCAATAATTTCCCGTGATTCAAGATAATATCTTTACCATCACCAACCCAGTTTATTACATTTCACTGTTCTACTGTTCCAAATAATGACATAGGACCCGTTAAATTTGATATTACTCTATGCATCTGATATCTCTCATACACGAACTGATAGTGCCCAAAAGTTTTTCAGGGAGATAGAATGTAGAGTTTTCACTTAGACTCACAAGAAGCAATGTAACTTTAGAAGTTCAGAGAAGAGTATCCAAAGAAAGGTATGACGAGCCATCAAAGTATACTCAGACCTAAAACTTCTGTCAAACTGTCAATAACTCTCTTATACTAGAATTTATCCTTCCGATCTGAACCCACAATTTTTATCAATGTGTCCTTCTATTTTAGAAGGTATTCACTTTTTGATGATTTCAAAAAGTGTCTTTCTAAACCCTTATTAAAAAAAAAATTACCATTGAAAAATGGAACCAAGATGGAGAATTCCAAGTAAAGATTTTGAAATCTTTCCGAAGAAATTTTTGGTTGTGGCTGGTTGCTGTTGAAGAGAAAGATACGAGTGAGGTCGTTTTGGAGAAAGTAGAAATACTGTTTTACGATAGAGCAACGTCTATTTGAATGAAATTAAATGTTGATCATAGGTCAGACCGAATAAGACCCATTAATATACTTTAAAAGCACAAAACAAATGCACTTAATAGGCTGACATCTGAACCATTCATATTCAGACCCTCATTAAGTGCAAATCAACGACGCCTTACTGTGCCTAAAGAGCAAAAACTGAAGTTCTCTACAACAGAGGAACACCCTAACGCATTGACTGGCCTGTGGGATCGCTTCCGATGGGCTTTAGGAAATAAATTACGAGAATACCAGTCCTGGCTAGTTATAATTTCTCAACAGTATATCGTAAACCACGGTCCTCCTCACAACCCTTCAATGCCTATCCTTGGCTAAACGGGTCAACCGAGGACTACTGGTTATGATTTCATAACCAGGGTTTATTGTTGAAACTAGTAACTGCCTGGACTATATAGTTCCAACCTATCGCACCATCGGAGTGATAAAGTATAGTTTAATAACAAAACATGCTTACGAATAGTCCAAGATGAGTAAGTTTAACAAGTAGTTATTTAGCCTATCATTTAGGCTAAACAATAATATAAATAATTTAGAAGAATAACTAATTTAAAAAATACCTGAGACCTCCAATTTTTGGCCAAATGACCTTTTCTGATTTTTATTAGATAAAATTATTACAAAGAGTGTTTGTACAAGAGAAGTTAGAGAGAAGAGAGAGCGTTGGCTGACGCCTCCCCTTTACTAAACTAATGCCATCCTTATATAATGGATGTGCTAAGAAAAGCAAACGCAGAATAGTAATGACCGACACCATTATTATAATTGTCGCCGACAAAATTTAAAGGCTAAGAGCTAAAAGTCAAAAAGCCTAAAAGCTAAAAGAAAATGGACAAAAAACTTTACAAGAAGCAGATTCCCAAATTATGAACGTGAGGTCTGCTCTATTATTATTAGAGCTATGTGTCCTTGCATTATTATGCTTCATTTTTGCCTTTGTTGTTTTCTTTCCAGAAGATTCTTCTGCTCCTTCCTCATTTTTTTTTCAAAAATTCTTCAATTTCATCAAGGCTGAGATTCCTAGACTGGCTTCTTTGAGCTTCACCTGCTATACAAGTTTCTTCTTCTGAAGTATTACCCTAGAGAAGTCATTGACATATCATCACTTCACCTTCAAAGTTTCTTGCTAAATCCTTTTTTATTTCCTCAAAATATGAAGCGAGGAAATAAACTTCAGATGAAGAAAGGAGCAATCTTCAATAAAGAAATTCTCACTTCATATTTTGAGGAAATAAAAAAGGATTTAGCAGAGAAACTTTGAAGGTGAAATGATGATATATCAATGACTTCTCTGGGTAATACTCCAGAAGAAGAAACTTGTATAGCAGGTGAAGCTCAAAGGAGCCAGTCTAGGAATCTCAACCTTGATGAAATTGAAGAATTTTTGAAAAAAATGAAGGAAGGAGCAGACGAATCTTCTTCTGCAAAGAAAAACGACAAAGGCAAAATGAAGCATAATGCTGCAAGGACCCATAGCTCTAATAATGATAGAGCAGATCTCACGTTCATAATGGAAAGAAATCTGCTTCTTGTAAAGCTTTTTGTTCCTTTTCTTTTAGCTTTTAGGCTTTTTGACTTTTAGCTTTTAGTCTTTAAATTTTGTCGACCACAACTATAATAATGGTGTCAGCCATTACTGTTTTGCGTTTGTTTTTCTTAACACATCCATTATATAAGGATGACATTAATTTAGGAGAGAGCAGGCATCAACCAACGCTCTCACTTCTCTTGTACAAACACTCTTTGTAATAATTTTATATACTAAAAATCAGAAAAAATCATTTGGCCACAAATTGGCTGTCTCATGTATTTTTTAATTTTGTTATTCTTCTAAATTATTTATATTATTGTTTAGCCTAAATGATAGGCTAAATAAGTACTTGTTAAACGTAGTCATCTTAGACTATTCGTAAGAATGTTTTGTTATTAAGTTATACTGTATCACCCCGATGGTGCTGTAGGTAGGAACTATGTAGTCCAGGCAGTTACTAGTTTCAACAATGAACCCTGGTTATGACAACATAACCGGTGGTCCTCGGTTGACCCGTTTAGCTAAGGATAGGCGTTGAAGGGTTGTGAGGAGGACCGTGGTTTAGGGTATACTGTTGAAATCATAACTAGCCAGAGCTGGTGTTCTCGTAAGTTATTTCCTGAAGCCTATTGGAAGCGATCCACAGGCCCTTGGTACCAAGTCCATTGGAAGCAATCCCACATATATTAAATCATACAATGTATACTAATTTCTATTACAAAAAAACAAACATCCAATAAGGAATAATCCTTGCATTACTATTCCCTGCATTACTCTCCCTCCATTAATAATCCCCGTATAACAATCTCTAGTGCTCTACAATACTATTCCTTGCACTACAATCTCTGCATAACTTGTTTTTGAACCAAACGATTCCTAATAAATGTTTCTTTGTTTTGTGTTGCTTTCTTTATCTTCTCCTTGAGAGATTCATCCCTTCAACTCTTGTGGGTGTCGCCTCCTGTTTGCTATGCCCATTTTGGGGTTTGCTGGTGGGGATTTTTGGCTAAATAAGAGGGAATGCAGTAGATATTAGAATCTATATTTCTAATATTCGCTCATGACCTCATGCCTATCCAGTAGATATCAACCCTTGCTCAGTTTTCCAGCATTTGAACTCATGCTTGTGCAAAGATCTTGCTTCACTGGGGATGCAGTAGTGAGAGGCAGAATGGAGACTGATACTCACATATAAACTATAAAGCTTGTAGACTGTCGATGGGCTTCTTTTGGTTGTTTTAACAGCAGTACGCTCTTGATAATGTTACCTGCTACATAACTATTACACACAGCTCGTGGGATTTGTTTTATTGCTATGTGGCTGTCTACTTATTTGCTTATGTCATCATTCTTTTTGATTATTATTCTTTATCTCTTGCAAGTACATACAACTTTAAGCAGTGAAGAAATTAAATACCAAATTTTCTTTTTATTATCCAGGAGTGGTGGTTTATGAGTACGAGTTGAAGATCGGGTGGGGAAAATCTGTCTCTTTACCATCCCAATCACTCCCTGCTCCCCCTCCGGGACAAATGGCAATCAGGAGCAAGGAGGTTCGTCGTACTCCATAGAGAATATGATTTGTTAAATGCATGTTATGAATGCATAAGCTTAAGTGTTTATCTTTCAATAGGTTCTCAAGGTGTACAATTTCTTGATGAGCTATATATGTTCATAGATAGATACTACACTGATTCTTCCATCTAGGAATGTATGATCAGTTGAATGCATGTCATGAAGATAGATGAATGGTCAAACTTGTGTTTTTGCTTCAACTAGTTGTATGTTTCAATCATGTTAATTTAATAGATTGATATATGAAGTATCTTTTATGGATTAATTCTTCTTTTTGGCAATGGATGTTTTTTTTCCATCTGAAGCTAGTTATATTTCCTTTAAAATTGCAATTCTCTGTGGTAAGGATTCCCTTCTGCTGTCCTCTCTGCATTCTTACTACATTCCTTTGAGTTCTTGAAATTAATTTAAGTGATTATCTTATGTGGTTTCCAGGGTAGCACTGTCATCTTATCTGGTCCATCAGGTCCTCCAGTTACTTCTATTCCAAGCCAGAACTCTGAATTGGTATGTTGCTTGTCTGAATAGTTACACAACGCAAAAGTCAAATCGCAGTCGAATGGTGCGACATAAAATTGGATGGAGGGAGTAGTCCGTAAGGATTCTCAGTTTTCTGGTAGTATTATTAACTAGTTGGTAATATTCTTGTGCTTTGTAGGTTCTTACCCCAAATGTACCTGATATTATGGTTGTCCCACCTGAAGATGATCACCTTTGCCATGTCATTGATACCATGTCTCTGTATGTTCTCGATGGAGGTTGTGCTTTTGAGCAGGCCATAATGGAGCGAGGCCGTGGGAATTCTCTCTTCAACTTCTTATTTGAGCTTGGCTCCAAGGAGCATACATATTATGTTTGGAGACTTTATTCTTTTGCTCAGGTAAAGCCTATCATGGCTCTGAAATATGAATTGATAAAGTGACCTTTCTTCCTTTTTGTTTTCCGATTAGTAAGTGATCTGGTGACCTAACTTCGTCAATTGCTTTTAAAATCAATCCATATTTCGCTTATAAGACGGTGAAGAAAAAACTTTACACTGTGCATTGTAGCTAAGATCTTTTGTTTCTTGTGAAATAATAGGGGGATACTCTTCAACGGTGGCGCACAGAACCTTTTATCATGATAAGTGGTAGTGGAAGGTAACTTCCTGTTCTTTTTGCCTTCTAGATTGGAGTTTTTGGTGCAGATAATGTGGGTCCTGTTAGAATAGCTTTGTGAATATATATGTAATTAGTCGAGTCCCGTATGTAATAGGAGTAGGTTATATACTATGTGTACTTATAAATAAGGTTCATTGTATTACAATTAACTTTAATAATAAGATTTTTCTCCAATGCATTGTCATGTGGTATCAGAGCATTAGAGAACATCGTTGTGCGTCATTCTAACGTTAATCGGGAAGAAAGAACTTAGTCATCGTGCAATTTTCCCGGTGACCTAAGGCCTGTCTACGTGAAAGTCACTTTCTGTCGGTGTTGTGCAAAAACCAACACCACCACGAGGTAGATCACCCTCCGGCGACCAACCCCTTAAAATTTCTTCGGCAGAAAAGCTGCCACGCGCCTCCACGCGCCGGCAAGAGAAACTTTTCCGACGAGGGTTCTGACCGGCGCCTGGCCACTTTCCGGCCATTTTTTCGCGAAACTTCTTCAGGACAGCCTGCTCTCCTCACAATTCCGAGCCTACCCATCTAGTTCAAATCAAATTCCGACCACTTTTATATTTTTCCGGCGTGAACAATGATTTTTCCGACGTTGACTCACAATCCATTGGTTCCAATGCAATCCAGATGGTGTCTTTACCTGATTATATTGAGTTTCTTCAGTATAAAGCATGTAAACAAACATCTTCAAGGATAGCTTCCGTTGTTCAAACAGATAGTAGCATGACTTGTGTCTCCCAATCTTCAACCTCTGAGTCTTGGGTCATTGATTCAGGTGCATCTGATCATATTTCTGTTAACAAATCTCTTTTCACTACTATTTCATTTTCTCAATCTCTCCCAGCAGTCACAAGGGCCAACAAGTCTCAAACTAGGGCAACTGGAATAGGTCAAACAAGTCCAATTCCTTCCTTACTTTTAGATTCAGTTCTTTATGTTCCCGGTAGTGCCTTTAATCTCATAGCCGTTAGTCGCTTAGCCAAATCACGTAAATACTCTGTTTTATTTCTTGATGATCTTATTTTTAAACAGGAACACAGTACAGGGCGGATTATTGGTACCGGGCGTGAATCAAATGGACTTTATTACCTTATCCTTGCAAAATCACATGGACTCACATCTTGTCTTCCTTCAACAACTTGTCTTGTTACTGATTCACCGGATTTATTACATAAACGGTTGGGACATCCCAGTTTGTCAGAACTTCATAAAATGGTATTCGGTTTATCTCACTTGTCCACTCTAGAGTGTGAGTCATGTCAGCTCGGTAAGCATACCCGCTCCCATTTTCCTTGGCGTCTTGATAATCGAGCAGAGTCAACTTTTACTTAAGTCCATTCAGATGTTTGGGGTCCTAGTCGGGTTAGTTCTACCTTGGGATTCCGCTACTTTGTCAGTCTCATTGATGATTATTCCAGGTGCACTTGGATACTTTTGATGAAAAATCGGTCTGAGTTGTTTTCTATTTTCTAGACCTTCCACTCTGAAATTCAAAATCAATTTGGGGTTCTATCCACACATTTCGTAGCGATAATGCCCTAGAGTATTTGTCTTCCCCATTTCAGCAGCTTATGAACTCTCATGGAATTATTCATCAAACATCTTGTCCGTACACATCTCAACAAAATGGGGTAGCTGAAATAAAGAATAGACATCTTATTGAAACTGCTCGTACCCTACTCATACAGTCTTATGTTCCGTTGCGTTTTTGGGGGGATGCGGTTCTTACATCTTGCTATCTTATTAATTGTATGCCATCTTCGGCTATCCAGAATCAAGTTCCATTCTCTGTCATGTTTCCCCACTTACCTTTGTTCTCTCTTCCACCCCGTGTCTTTGGGAGCACATGTTTTGTTCATAACCTTACTCCGGGAAAAGAAGTTAGCTCCTCGTGCTCTCAAGTGCGTATTTCTGGGTTATTCGAGAACGCAAAAGGGGCATCATGCTATTATCCTGACATTTAGCGGTACCTTATGTCCGCTGATGTTACCCTCTTTGAAACCCAATCATACTTCACATGTCTAGGTAATCACTTAGATATTTCGGAGGTGCTACCAGTTCCATCTTTTGGAGATTTAGTCACTATCTCCCATTCATCTTCCTCTACAACTCTAGCTCCACCACCTATAGCTCCAGTTCTACCACCTAATCCAGTTCAACCTTCTGCAGCTTCACCACCTAGTCCAGTGCAACCTTCTGCAGCTCCACCACTCCGGACTTATCATCGTCATCCACGCTCAGCATCAGGCCCATCTGATTCACGTCCTGCACCTGACCCTGCTAATACTGGCGGACTTGTCTCCTCTTAGTCAATCGATTGCACTACGGAAAGGTATACAGTCTACACTTAATCCTAATCCTCATTATGTCGGTTTAAGTTACCATCGTCTGTCGTCACCCCATTATGCATTTGTATCATCTTTGTCCTCTGTTTTCATCCCTAAGTCTACAGGTGAAGCACTGTCTCATCCAGGATAGCGACAAGCTATGACTGACGAGATGTCTGCTTTACATACGAGTGATACTTGGGAGCTTGTTCCTCTTCCTTCGGGTAAATCGATTGTTGGTTGTCGTTGGGTGTATGCAGTCAAAGTTGGTCCAGATGGCCAGGTTGATCGAATTAAGGCTCGTCTTGTTGCCAAAGGGTATACTTAGATATTTGGGCTCGATTACCGTGATACTTTTTCTCATGTGACTAAAATAGCATCAGTCCGCCTTTTTCTATCCATGACTGCTGTTCGCCATGGACCTCTCTATCAGTTCGACATTAAGAATGCTTTTCTTCACGGTGACCTTGAGGAAGAAGTTTATATGGAGCAACCACCTGGTTTTGTTGCTCAAGGGGAGTCTAGTGGTCTTGTGTGTCGGTTGCGCCGGTCTCTCTACGGTCTAAAGCAGTCTCCTCGAACCTAGTTTGGTAAGTTCAACTTAGTTATTCAGGAGTTTGGCATGACTCATAGTGAAGATGATCACTCTGTGTTTTATTGGCATTCTGCTTCAAATCTCAATATTTATCTTGTGGTTTATGTTGATGATATTGTTATCGCGGGCAATGATCAGGATGGTATTTCTAAGTTGAAGCAACATCTCTTTCAGCACTTTCAGACTAAGGATATGGGCAAATTAAAGTATTTTCTGGGTGTTGAGGTCGCTCAATCTAGCTAAGGTATTGTGATCTCCCAACGGAAGTATGCCTTAGACATTCTTGAGGAGACATGAATGACATGCTGTAGACCTGTTGACACTCCTATGGATCCGAATTCTAAACTTTTACCAGCTGGGGGAGCCGCTTTGCGATCCTGCAAGATATAGGCGACTGGTTGGTAAATTAAATTACCTCACAGTGACTAGACCTGGCATTTCCTTTCCTGTGAGTGTTGTAAGTCAGTTTATGGATTCTCCTATCACTGGGATGCAGTTGTCCGCGTTCTTCGGTATATAAAATCAGCTCCAGACAAAGGACTATTGTTTGAGGATCGAGGGCATGAGCGGATCGTTGGATACTCAGATGCTGATTGGGCCTTCTGATAGACGTTCTACGTTTGGATATTGAGTTTTAGTAGGAGGTAACTTGGTGTCTTTGAAGAGCAAGAAACAGAATATCGTTACTCGGTCTAGTGCAGAAGCAGAATATCGAGCAATGGTTATAGCAACATGTGAGCTAGTTTGGATCAAACAGTTGCTCAAGGAGTTGAAATTTGGTGAGATCAGCCAAGAACTTGTGTGTGATAATCAAGATGCCCTTCATATTGCATCGAATCCGGTGTTCCATCATAGAACTAAACATATTGAGATTGACTGTCACTTCGTCAGAGAAAAGATACTCTCAGGAGATATTACTACAAAGTTTGTGAAGTCGAATGATCAGCTTGCAAATATTTTCACCAAGTTCCTCACGGGTCCTCGTATTAGTTATATATTTAACAAGCTCGGTACATATGATTTGTATGCACCGGCTTGAGGGGGAGTGTTAGAATAACTTTGTGAATATATATGAAATTAGTCCGAGTCCCATATGTAATAGGAGTATGTTATATATTATGTGTACTTATAAATAGGGTTCATTGTACTACAATTAACTTTAATAATAAGATTTTTCTCCGTGCATTCTCACATGTCCTAATGCAAAGCGTTTGAAATCAGTCTCCACTGTATATATGCGTATAAAGGGGTCGTTTGATATGCATTACTAATAACCACATGGAGTGGAATAATTTTTATTCAACCTAAACCTGCTACTGGTACGCCTCCGGATAGATTAAGTTATATGATAAACCTCTCTTATCTCATGGCGTTGCTCAGATAAGTTATCGGGGCCAGGGGATACCAATCTCTGAAAGGGCCTACAGGACTAAAATGCCCCGCTCATATAAGACATTTTTATTTTCTTTGTTTCTTGTGTATTCCTTTTCTGTGAAGTGTTTTGAGATTTGACGAGTGTCATTTTGGAAATGACGGTATAAATTTCAGTCCCCTGTATAATCTACTTTAACAATGCAATCCGGAGGGACTGGATATCACCTTATTCAGTCCTTCATACTGAACGGCCTGAATAGAAAGCATCTGGAATGTACCTTACATAGTGGATATGCTTAATGGTAAACTTAAACTATCTATTTAGTATGTAACTGGACTCGTCTATTTTACTGTTGCAAAAGTTAGAATCATGTGTGGATGGAGAGATGAAGCCCTTTGTTTTTTGAGTTTTCGATTGAAGATAGTATGTCATTGGCCAACCTATTGTTAATACTTGTAGGTGGATACCACCTCCTCTGCCTACATCAAAAGAAGACGAGAATGAAACGGAATTGGGGAGCACATATGCTGCTGGAAAAAGCAGGGTACATTCATGGTGCTAGAGATTCATGTCAAGTTCACTTTATTTTTTGGGATCTTCATACTGAAAGTGAGGGATTCTCTTTTCATCTGACAAATATTTTCTTATTTAATTTTTTATCTTTTAACTTTTGCAGCGTGTAGAAGTAGAAAGGACATTAACTGATGCACAGAGAGATGAATTTGAGGATATGCTACGTTCATTGACTCTTGAAAGAAGTCAGATAAGAGAAGCAATGGGTTTTGCTCTAGATAATGCTGATGCTGCTGGAGAGGTAAATTTTCAGTTGGTGTTTTACAAATTTTCCGTTATTTTTTATACTGCACTTTTTGGTCTATTCAAATATTTGATCCGACTGCGCATGGAAGAGGGCATTCTGTTAAAGGCTTGAAGCTACATGCAATTTTGTATTTTACTATTTTAACTTTCAAAGCTTCTATTTCATGTTTAGCAGTTGAATAAACAAACCTGCTGGTGATATCTCCATCTAATTTCAAAGTGCCGGCAGCTTCTTTGATGATTTTTATATTATTTAGCATAAAGATGAGACTTGAACATTGATTGTAATTGTAATAAATAGGACCTTGAATGAGTTTCGGGATCCTGAGATTGTAATTGTTTCCATTGTATTTTTCTGAAACAATTACCCTGTTGCTCCTGACTTGCAGGTAGTTGAAGTTCTAACAGAGTCTTTGACGCTTAAAGAAACTCCAATACCAACAAAAGTTGCCCGGCTTATGCTAGTCTCAGATATTTTGCACAATAGTAGTGCTCCTGTTAAGAATGCATCAGCATATCGCACTAAATTTGAGGCCACTTTACCAGACATAATGGAAAGTTTCAATGACTTGTATCGTAGTATTACAGGAAGGATTACTGCCGAGGCCCTCAAAGTAAGCCATGCCCATTACCCATACTGGTTTTGCACATGTTGGATTTGTAGCCTGTTTCTATCCTCCTTGATGTGTTGCTAAGTTTTGCTTGACACATTGCAGGAGAGAGTTCTGAAAGTTCTTCAAGTGTGGGCTGATTGGTTTTTATTTTCCGATGCTTATGTCAATGGTTTACGTGCAACTTTTCTTCGATCTGGGAATTCCGGTGTCATCTCCTTTCATTCTCTTGGTGGTGATGCCCCTGAACTAGAACAAACGATCAGCACTAAAACTGCACTGGATGGTGACAAAGTTAACCAAGATGCTGCATTGGCAATTGGGAAAGGAGCTGCCATGAAGGAGCTACTGAGTCTTCCCCTTCCGGAGTTAGAAAGGCGATGCAGGCACAATGGTTTGTCTCTCGTAGGTGGTAGGGAAATGATGGTTTCTCGGTTACTTTACCTTGAGGAAGCAGAGAAACAGAGAGGATATGAACTGGATGAGGACCTAAAACATGTAAGCCGTCCAAATTCTGACAGATATCTTTGTAGCCAAAAAGAGACCAATAATCAATTGGATCAGATGGCTTCAGGCTGGAATAGTTATGTGAATGATGACAAACAACTTGAAGGCAAAGTCTCTATGTCATCGGTTCCCGCAAATTCTAGTCCACAGCTTGATTCAAATGACTTATTTGATGAGGGTAACAATGGATCTATTTTGCCAGCCTCTAAATGGGCCAGGGAGGATAATGACAGTGATGATGGACAAAAGAGAGATATGAGAGACCTGGGGTTGACATATTCATCTTCTGGAAGTGAAAGTGCTGGAGGTAAGATTGAGGAGATGGGACTTACAACTGACACAAGCAATTCAACACATCTAGAAAGTGGAATGACTGAAGAACAGAGGTAAATATGTAAATATAGATGTGTTGTTTGATGCATCAAAAGAGGTTTTATTTTGCTTAAAAAATGTGATCTTGAAGTCTTCATGTCGTGTTAGTTTTTGACGTTTGAGTATACTCCTTTTGTCGAAGGAAGGTAGTAACGTTTACTTACTATTTTCAAATAAGATTAGTCTTGAATTAGATTTTCCTTTAAAGGTAGAGAAGTAGTGAGTAAATGGAAAAACTATGAACAATGATTTTGTATTTCTAGTTCGGAAAAGGGTCAAAACTACCACTATCGTTGTAAATGGTTTACATTTACCCTTCGTTCATCTATTAGTCTATACACACCTCGTTAGTTCTAATAATAAAATTACCTCTCTTTTTAACGTTGTAGCATGTGGGCCTTCAAATTAATGCGTTGGCGACTTGGCGTAGTTTTATTGGGCCACATGGCTCTATCATCTAGAAATCAAAACTTGGGTCTAATATCCTCCCTATTAGTTGAATTCGACCTTATTTTTGTTACCCGGGTCAAAAATACTTCTAGTGTAAGTCATTTTTTACTCTTATCTCTTTTCTCTTTTCTTACTGTCGCCAGTGAAAATCCGCCACCAGGCCACCGGAGCTCCAGTGCCTTGTCACCTTTCTCCTCTGTTTTTCTATTTTATTTCATATTTTTGTTCTTTCTTTGAGAACTCATATAGAGGTCACCAGATCTGGGATTTTTTCAATGAAGGTCGCCGCCGGCGAGTTTGGCCGGTAAATAGTTTACTCCGGCGATCATTTGTTTTATTTTCTTCTTCAGACTCTTCTTTTTGTTTACTCCAGTGACCAATACTGCTGGCGATGACGCTGCTTCTCCGCTTTCTCTTTTACTTTCTTTCACCTTCTCCGCTCCTCATCCCATCTTCCGCCACCTAAAACAACAAAGGAAACTCCCGCAAGGGCCACCCAAAAACACATGAAAACCCTTCATTTTCAAACATCATCGATAAACACTATCTTGTTATTTTAAGCATGTGATTTGAAAATGAAAGAAAGAGAGAAATTGCTGGAAGAAAACATGGAAGAAATAGAGGAACTAATGGAAGAAAGAGAGAAATTGATGGAGGAGAGGGCGGATCCGGTTAATGGGTCGAAATTAAACCCATATTTAATTTATGGGATGAGAGTGCCACATGGCCCAGTAAGAAGATGCCAAAGCATTAATTTTAAGGCCCACCTGATCTACCATTAACCGTAGGGGTATTTTGTTAATAAAAATAACATAGTATGTATTTTTGGACTGATAGATGGACACGGAGGGTAAATATAAATCATTTACCAAACAATAGGGATAATTTTGACCTTTTTCCGTTACAAGTTTAATGCTTTGACAAATTTGGTTGAAGAATTTGAGTTTCGGAAGTAAAAAATGGACTTTCTTTTTGGACAAAAAGAATAACACACTACCTAATGAGTCTTGCCTTTGCGTGTTTGAATTGTGATTATTTTTGTTGGTTGAGGGGTCTGCTGTCGTGTTCGTTTCTTGTTTTGGCCCATTTCTAAAACTGAAATCTCCCTGGGACGCACCATTATTTCAGAGAAATCAAATGCGCTCCTTGGATTGCTATTATTTAATTCCGGATTTTTTATATTACATTCTTCAATGTCTTCTCTTTTGGATTTTGATTGGTATACGACTTGCTCATGGCAGACAAAAATTGAGGCGCCTTGAGGTTGCTTTGATTGAATATCGTGAATCTCTTGAAGAGCGAGGGATAGATATTCCAGATGAAATAGAAAAGAAAGTTGAAATCCGTCGGCAGCGGCTTCAATCTGAATATGGTTTAGCAAATTTCAGTCAAGATTTATCAAGAAAAAGTAAGTGATAAATCTGCAAGTAGTTTGACATTTTTATATCTTTTGTGTTCAGATTTAAGATTTCTCAGATTCTTCGGAAAAGATATCTTCTAGCAGAAAATTTTGCACCCTTTACAGTTGTCTGATTTCCTATTGATCTCGAAGTAGGTTAATTCCAATTAACAAAAGCTTGATGTTTCCATTTGTGTCTAATCTTCCTTGACCCCTCAAATGGCATTCTTCCTTCTCCAAGAATTTAGACTAAGATGCAGGGAGTGTGTTATTTTAATCTTGACGTGATATCTTTTCAACTAAATATTTTGACTTTGTACTTTCAGTAACCCCCTTTTTTGTACAAGTAGTTATTTCTGTTTTTGCAAGTGGTCTTTGTCTTACACAGTTAAAGCCTGCATTTTATCTTGGATTAAGCTGATAAGTTCTCAGATACCAGGTGATTGGTGGAAGTTAGGATGTTCTCATAGACATTAACTGAAGCCTGGTGCTCAAATCTCATGATATGATCTTTGGAAACCACTATCAGATATTTTGTGTCAAGCATCTCTGACTTGTTTGTAGAGGAGTGTTTTTCTTCTTTTGTGTCTGGCGATAAACACAAAAATGAAGGGAGTGAGGCAAATATTATCAGATATCCTTTTTTCTTTTGACTGAAATATCATGTCTCGAACACTTGTTCATCGTCTTTGCATTTGTGCGAAGGCAGTGATGGTTAAAGTTTATTGCCAACAGTTATGATATTCCTCATAGTTTATACCTTATTTGGAGGGCATGTATGAGATGAATCGTTTCTTGCTTGAGACTGTTAATCATCTTCTTTGTTACATTAAGATATAGATGTACATTTCCCAGATAAAATTTTGCTGTCTGCACACCTACCAATGTGAAGGTGCTTTACTTTCTGCCTTCAAGCTGAAACTAATTCCTGTATTGTATCTGTTCTTCCAAATTAAACAGCGAGTAGGTCAATTTCAGAGAGGAGGGATAAGAGAGAGGATCCCCGGGAAACTTCAAGGAAACGTCATCGAAGCAGAAGCGGAAGTGAAAGTCCTCAGAGGAAATCTTCCAGCAGAGACAGGGAAAACGATGTGAACAGAGATAAGGAAAAACGACGAGAGAGGGAAAGAGTTCACGATGTAGAAAGTGAAAAACAGAGAGACAGTGGACGGGAGAGGAAGAGAGGAAGCAGGGAGAGGGATGACGATAGTAGAGACAGATCCAGGGAGAGAAGACGAGTCAGATGAAAACATTGTGCTGTTACTATATTTGATAGATGGTAAATCGTGTTTGCTCGCCGTTCATTTGTATAAATATCTTTCATTTGTTAATCTTGTTTTCTAGGCATCTAAGGTTCATAGTGAAAATCCGTAATATGAAGCCGTTTGGCCAATGGAAGGGACCTATAGAATGCATTATGGCACTTGAAGAGAGTCTCATGTTTGTATTTCGAAATAGATCTTCAACAGTAGATTTTGCTCTTTTATTAGCTTTTTGATCAAAATTTTAGAAAATTGTTTGGATTTCCTATTGAAGATTTGCATTTCTCTCGTTCAACAAAAGCAGCGGCTGTCACCAAAACTCGTTTTCTTTTGTATTTGCCTCAAAACATTGGAGAAATTCAAAAATAGTCAGATGTACAAGTGATCATTCAAAAATAACCACAATTTCAAAATAATCGAAATTTAGTCACTTTTCATGTAAAGATAAACTTGAACGAAATCACTGTTTAAAATCGGGAAAATACTCAAGCATAATATACTGGAACTCTAGTATATTATACTGGATTTCTAGTATAAGTATACTGGAGTTCCCGTATATATCGGTCCAGCATAATATGCTGGAAGTTCATACGTGCTCCAATCTTCAGAATTATGCTGGATGTTCATACACAGGTGCACCGATCTCCAGTATATTATGCTGGCTTTTCATGTTGCAGCAAAATAGTAGCTATTTTTTAATGACTTTGCAAACGCTGGCTATTTTTGAATGACCAGTCCGAAAACTGACTAGTCCGTGCTATTTTTACTCAAAATAGTACAAACATTTGGCATTCTCCTTCTCGGTTAAATTTAGGCTTTTATTATTTGTTTGCTCGTTGATGATTGTACCGAAACTTTTTTAAGAGTTTGACGCAATGCTTTGTTCATTTTTCAGTGTCTGTACAACTAATTCGACAAGCTTTAAAGAAAGGACCTTACAAATCTTGATTTAATAAAAGATGACTCTTTGACCAGACTTTGTTTATCCTATGTGCAAAGGTTGTAAATTGATCTAGTGAAAATGGGGCAAAGATTATAGGGGCAAAAGTGTAAACAAGCAAAAACATATCACAGATGTTCTTCGTTCACTACTATTATTAAATTTTAATAACTTAAAAATTACATCTTTTTATCTATTTAGAAAATTGAATCTTTAAAAACCGGATTGACATAATTTTTGCTTCACATATATACCTTAAATAATACCTTTTCAAATCCTTTTATCTGCACTTCTTGATTTTAACTACTCTTCTGGAGTTAAATTCACAACATATGTTTATATATATATTCCTAATAAATGAATATGTAGTCTTTTAACCGTTTGAAAAGGCTAAACATGTGTACAATGAGTTGTATTGGTCAAAATTTGGGCTGAACTTAATGACTGCAAATGGACGAGATATGGTAGAAGTCG
>ML336267.1:2015-31656 GCA_005239505.1 Nicotiana paniculata
TTTTTTTTTTTTTTTTTTTTTTTTTTTTTTTTTTTTTTTTTTTTTTTTTTTTTTTTTTTGGTTTAGGGTTTTTTAATAAGATCCACTAGTCATTCTGCCTAGTATTAATTTTCATATAACTATAAACATAAATTACAACATAGGAGGGGGGTAAACCTGACCTCCAGAAGAAAGCCCATCTGGCCATCAAATTTTGATGTCCAAATGGATCCTGAAAGTTATGTTGAAATAGGCCTATGATGGGGTTCCTAAGTCCTATGGGAGAATAGGAACTTAGGTTTACAAGAGGAGATTGAAGTAAGCCTAGGTCAGCTATACAAAGAAAAATAAGTGATCCTAATGCTACTAAGAAAAAAGTTTGGAAGATGATGTTCCAAATACGAAAGTTGCTACTACTAGTACAAAGGAGGAAAGTCCTAGTGAAGCTGTACAAGTTCCAGAACATTTTCTTCAATTTTTCTTTCCTTTTTGGTATCAGAAAAGCAGAGTTGAAGACCTCTAACATGGGAAACCAAGGGGAGGGGTCAAACTGGTGAAACTGCCTGGTGCTCTTGACAGAAGAGAGAGAGCACTTCAATCTGTTAGGCTTGCTGGATGTTGCTGCTGCTGCACTTAGGTCCCCTAAGGGTATTCTGACTTTGTAGAAGAGCAGCATATTGAGATGATTGCTACTTTTGCTTGGTGTGTTTGGTGGGTTTTTTTTTTTTTAGAAATCCACTAGGCAGGGCCTAGGGCTAGTTTTTATATATAAAGAAAACTAAACAACATATCAAGTTATCTCACCATGAGTGAGATGATAATGTATAGTACTTATTACATATAGCCTACTACCAATATTGGACTTAACTAGTCCAAAATTAGCATCACAAAAGGATCTAGAATAATAACTGATATACCCACATTTACCAACTAGTTTATTAAAACTTACTGGTGTTCCAAATGAACCAAACACTTGCCTACGATAAGTGAATGTTTTCCAGTCACCCAAATTGCATGCACATAGTTGGGATCCATTGCTCCTCATTTAAACCAGTGTTCCTTCCAATTATACTTCAATGCCTTTGTGTACCTAACTTTTTTGCATCTGCCATTTGTCCTCTTATTTATTATCAATTGACTCTTCTGGAGGTGTATTTCATTAGCACATAAACCACCTCCTGTCAACCAAAACTGAAAAACCAAAGTATAGTAAAAATGTGCATTCCTATGTATCATGTGATATTTGCTCCCAGTTTTGGTTGTATTCTTTGGTTTAACTATTGTTATCATTATTTTGCTAACTTCCTTAGCGGGTGTATGGACTTGCCTTACCAGGGTGTTACACCATTTTGTATTGTATAAGCCCGTATTCCTCTCACAAACAAGACTTGTCTGGATTAACGCCATTCCAGTATTGCAGCCTTTGCCTCCACATTCGTGTGATATCCCTTTGTCTTTTGTTGATATCTTTGCCTTGGATGATCTCTCACTTGGCGTATAGCTGTGCTTCATCAAGGACCAGGCCAATAGTGGCCTAAATTTTTCCTTAATGTCGTGCCGATTCCAGAGTGTGAAGATATCGCCATTTGGCACTTTCCAGTAGTTGATGCTCATATTTGTGCCTATACCCTTTCCTTATTCAAGGGAATGAGTAACAAGTACTAATACCACCCATAGAAGTCGTAATTGGAGATAGGACATGAGCACAAATTCCTGCAAAAAAGAACAAAAAGTTAGTATAAAAGATCATCACTATGTACTCCTCCCTAAGGACTTGTACGTAGTGATCTAGTGTTATCTCCTTACCCCTACTCCACCCTTCCTCCTCACTTCTTACTTTCTTGCTACTTTAACCTTTATATAAAGACATTGCAGCTTATCCTCTTTGATAATCCTTCTCCCTTGAACATCCAGTTCCCAGAACCCATGGCACTCAATTTCCCCCACATCAAGGGCATAATTAGTTAGGTGATCCGCCATCTTATTGCCTTCCCTGAATATATGAGTTACCTTATAATTACCCCTTTCCATCAGTTGCCAGATCTCCTCCACTTGAGCCACTATACTCCATGGTGGATTTCATTCTTTCTCGATAACATTCTTCAATAACAATGAATCAGTTTGAATCCACACATTAGTGAAGTTATAGGCCTCACATACCTTCAATGCCTCTAGAATTGCCACTGCCTCAACTACTGAATTTGTTCTCTCATAAATCTCCCTTCCCTGTGCATATACCACATCTCCTAATTCATCTATAACACACATACCTATTGAACTTCTGCCCGGATTTCCCCTTGAAGCACCATCAGTATTCACCTTTAACCACCCTTCATTAGGCATTTCCCATATCACCTTTTCCACTTTCAATTTAGGTGTATAGTTTTCCAGCATATCAAGCAGTTCATGCCATTTGTGAGGTACATTAACCAGACCAGGTTTTCTAGCTTTAACAAGAGCTTGTAAAGTCGAAGATACCTGGTAAATAACACTATTATGGACACTGGCTCACCATACTTGTAGCCATTTCTTCTTTTCAATAACTCCCAAATAATGAAAGAGGGGAGTGCTTGCATAATTGGTTTGACTCTTTGTTCTACTTGTGATGTCCAACATCGTGTAGTTACTTGATGCATTGTTAATCTTTCCACCCTAATTCCTGCCATAGAAAGAATATATTTCCACACTGCTTGGGCATTGTGTGAAGTGACGAACAAGTGTGTCAATGTTTCTTCCCTAGGCTCCTTACAACACCAACATCTTGAAGGCATATAGTAACCCAACCTTCTCATAAAGTCATCTAACGGCAACTTAGCTTTCCAAACTTTCCACATGAAAAATGATATCTTAAATGGTAACCCCTTCCCTCATATCATTTTATATATAATTCGAGGATCACTCCTTCTCCTCAAATATTCCCATGCTGATTTCAAACTAAATTTTCTTCGAGCTTCCAGCATCCAATATGGCAAATCCAAAATATCTTCAATCACTGGAGGCTTTATATTTTCCAATATGTGTGTAGCAAGATCCAATAGCAAAACATTCAATAACTTATCCACATTCCAGTTCCCATGTTCCACCACATCATGGACATTGGGAATAGCTTCATCTATATGAAATTTTGAAGGCACAATGAAATATAGAGATCCAAGCCCCGTCCAATTATCAAACCAAAATAACGATGATCCCATCTTTGGGTGCCATGTGATTTGATGTTCAATAGCATCCCTACATTCAAGCATTTTTCTCCATATGTGAGACCTCTCCCTCCATGGAACTATCATAGTATTAAGTTTCTTGCAATATTTTTGGCTCACGAGTGAGCTCCACAAACTTGGTTTAGTTCTATAATTCCACCACAATTTGCAAAACAATGCCTTTGATACATCATGTAAAGATATAAACCCAATACCTCCCTTAGCACATGGGCTACATAATGTATCCCATGATTCCCAATGCCTACTCGATCCTCCTATAGTACTGCTCCAAAAGAATTGTGCAAAAATCTTGTGCAATTTGTTAATGACATAGTGTGGAGGATTCACAGCTGATAACAAGTGGATGGGCATACGTTGGAGTACATGAGATATCGATATAGCCCTACCCCCAATGGAAAGAAACTTCCCTTTCCAACCTTGTAGTTTATCCATCCCATTATTAATCAGATCTTCATAGTACTCCACTTTTATTCTTGCATAGAACATAGGACAACCCAAGTATGTGAAAGGGAACTCATTTTTTACAATTCCAGTCACTCTTTCAACCTTCCTTACCACCTCTAAATCAACCAAGTGATGCAAATATACGGTAGATTTACTCTTGTTAACCAACTGCCCATAAGCAGCTTCATAAGCCCCCAATACTTCCATGATCAAACCTATTGAAGTTGTATCTGATGAGGAGAATATAATGGTATCATCTGCGTATGCCAAATGATTAATTCTAGGACTCCACTTTGGCATCCCAAATCCACGAAAATATGTGTTGGAATGTAGAGCATTCAACCCTCTTGACAATGCCTCAGCAGCCAGTATGAACAATGTAGGAGACAAAGGATGCCCTTGCTTGACTCATCTAGATGATATAAAGAAATCATATGGTTGGACATTTATCAGTACTGAGTACCAACTATTAGATACAATCCCAAATGCCAAACCTATAACTCTCTCATGAAATCCCATTTTCCTCAAGACCTTAGTCAAGAATAGACATGATAGTCTATCATAAGCCTTCTCCATGTCAAGCTTTATAACTACATTAGGTCCAGCTTTAGTCCTTAACCTAATGTCAGTTATAATCTCCTGTGTAAGCAATACATTCTCAACAATATTTCTCCCCTTAACAAAACCAGCTTGCTCCTCAGATATTATATTAGGAAGAAGACCTACTAACCTTTCATGAACGAACCTTGAAATGATTTTGTTGGAGAAGTTGCTAAGGCTTATAGGTCTTATGTCTGATAAAGTGATTACCTCCTTCTTCTCGGGAAGTAAGACAAGATTCGTATGAGTGATGCACTTAGGCATTTCATGTCCATTAAACACTGCTCTCACCATGTCGAAGATGTCATCTCCAATGATGTCCCAGCAAGTATGATAGAAGCATCCTGTAAAGCCATCAAGACCTCCTGCACTATCACTATTAAGTCCATACACTGCTTGTTTTACTTCATCTTTGGTTGGCTGCCTCATCAGTTCTTCATTTTTCCCATTGTCTATCAAATTAGGTACAAAGTCAAGGATCCTAAAATCTGAAGGAATATAATTCTCAGTGAATTGATCCTTGAAAAAGTGTACTGCCTCCTCAGCTATATCTTCATCTTCTTCAACCCAATTGCCAGCACTGTTTTGAATCCTTTTGATTTGTAACATCTTCCTTCTTCCCTTCACATGGGCATGAAAGAATTTTGTATTTCTATCACCTTCCTTAAACCATTGCATACCAGCCTTTTGTCTCCAAAATTCTTCCTCTATAGCCATGTATTTTAACATATCAACTTGCACCTTATGAACCCTTTCCTTATTTTCTCGGGTAGGGAATGATTCAAAATACTCCTCGTGAACCTTCACAACTTACTCTAAGCTAGAAATTATTTGAAAAATGTCCCCGTATGTAACTTTACTCCATGTAGTTAGAGCCTTCTTCACCTTCTTTAGTTTAGCATTAAACAACCCAAATGGATTGGCATAGAAATCAACCTTCCAATTCTCTTTAAACACATCTCTAAAGGTCTAATGCTTTGCCCAGAAATTTAATAATCGAAATGCCTTCTTCACTGGAGCCTTTTCAATGTCACACCTTAGTAGCATAGGCATATGATATGACCCTATCCTAGCTAAATGTGTGACCTCCAAATCAGGAAGGAATTGTTGAAACTCCATATTGGAAAAACACCTATCTAATATCTTGAAAATACAATCTTCATCAGCCCTCCCACTCCACCAAGTAAATATACTTCCCTTGAACCCCAAGTCAGTGAGATTACAAGTGTTGATGCAATGACGAAAGTCATCTATCTCATTGATCGAAACTGGCAGCCCTCCAAACTTCTCGTCCTCATCCCAAATCACATTAAAATATCCCCCAACAAGTCAGGGGACAGTCATATCCCTGGATAAGTTGTACAAGGAATCCCAAAGCTCAATCCTCTCTATAGCATCATAATTCGCATACACTAATGTTAAAAACAATTCCACTCGAGTTTCAGTGTGGAATAGTCTTAAGGTTAGGTGCTGCACCATATTATATACAATCTTCACATCAAAGACTTCATCCAGGAACACCCATATCTTGTTAGAAACATTGGCAATAGCCTGAGCAAAGCCAATTCTTTTTCTATGCCTCTCCAATTTACATGTTTGTTACATTGGTTCCATTAGTCCAATAAACTCAAAATGATGTTGCTTATTCATTGTTATTAATATCCCAAATGTCTGCATGGTATTCACAGACCTGATATTCTAAATGAGTGCATCCATCAAAGGTTGGTTGATTTTGAGAGAGTCCTTCTCGTTTGCACCCCACTTGAGGGAATCATGGAGACTTCCTTAGATGGTTCCTTAACTGTCTTCTTTCTCCCTTTTGCCCCTGATTTTGCCTTGTCCAAGATTTAGGGGATAATTCTCCTTGCCTTGCCACATTTCTGAAATTTTGAGCAATAGATTCTTCATCAAGATCTTTGCCCAGTGTTTCTCCTTGGTCTGTATCCCCTTTTTTATCTTTTTCAGCTTGCATAACTTCATTGCTTACTCTTCGAATTACTTGTTGTTTTCCTGTTTGCTTCTGTTGTGTTACCACTTTACCTACCAAGGGAATTGTGTTGTTAATCTTCTCTATTGATTGGTCTATTGTTGTTTGCTTTTCTCTAGTATTTACCCCTTTGTCCATATTGATATTAGAGCTATTATGGTTGGCATCAGCTGCTGTAGTTCCACTAGATCACCCATATTGACATTAATGTCATTAGGGTTCACTGTGGATCCCCTAGGGTTTCGTACAAACAGTGTAAGGTTCCCAGGTTCATTAGGGTTCCCAAATACAATATCACCTCCTTCTAGCTCTTCTATTGATTTGTCAATCTCCTTCCCTTGATTAATTTTATTGGCAATCTCCTCACCGTTAACACTTTGTTCCTCTTCTTTTCCCTCAATATCTGAATCTTTTTCTGCTTGCATCCCATCTGGAATGTCACCTTCTTCTGAATCTGTCTCAATTTGGTCCACCCATAATCTCCCCCCAGTCCATTTAACCCTCTCACTTGATTGAAAAACGTCATCACATGTGTCAACTTCTTTGTATGCCAAATTATCCTGCTTCTTTGTTAACATACCTTCCACCCTTGTCTCCTGTGATGGAACTTCTTGAACAGACGTATTAGTGGTCACTACATTACCACCAAATGTACGATGAACCCACGGTGATGTTGATTCCTTATTTCCTACCTCACCATTCCTTCTATCAATAGGGGTATTGGATGCTCCTTGTTGCACTGCCTCACTTCCAACTGAGAATGGAATTTGTTTTTGCCCAGGAGCCTCTAAATCCACGACCTGCTTTGCACCAGTTGTAGTAGGTTTGAAAGTTGGGGCAGTAACCTTCAACTGATTCCTAGTAGAACTAGGTTTAGTAGTTGACTTGGTAATGTTATCCCCAACCTCAATAGGATTAGGTCTAGTATTACTTTTTTCCACCAAAGCTAGTTGATTATTCACCTGTTCCCCATCTTCCATCTCCAAAATTGTAAACTGATTCATTGTTTTTACCTGCTGCACCACATTCTCCACTTGAAATTTTTGTCCCTCGTCAGTAGGGACTATTTCTTTCCCTGTAACTCCTCGATCATCACCAAGTTTATTTCCTTTTTTAGCACGATTGTCCCTAACTTCCTTCCATTGTTATTTGTCTTTACCAGTAGTATTTCCTACTATTTTTCCACTTGATAAAATCATCACTGGCCCTTGCTGAGTTCCAGTACCTGGAGCAGTAGCCTTTACTCCTCGATTATTAGTCTCCCTCCCCTCTTGTGGAACTTGGTTCTCCACTAACTCTGGATGTAGCCTCAAACACTCTAACATGTCATGTCCTTGCAATTTACACTCCCTACAATACTTTGGCAAATAATCGTATTTGATATTCACCAATTCAGTCCTAACTTCCTTAGTGATTTCATTGTGAATATCCATACGAACTTTCTTGGGTAATTCTGCTAGAAGGTCAACCATTACCTTGACTCTAGCACAGTTTGGCCTAATTTTGTTTATGGTTGCCATGTCAAGATGTAAAGGTTTTCCAACAACTAAGGCCAATGAAAACAAAATTTCTCTGACAAAAAAGGTAGGCAACAAATTAGGGAACGAGGTCCATGCCATCACCTTAGGAGTTTCTTCCTCAAACTTAAACTTATGATCATAAATCAATGTTCTCAATTGAAAATCACGTCCCACCTTAACCTTGATATAATAAAAACTTTTTGACGTAATGTTAATAAAATCTTTCCATAAAGTCATCCTAATAAATATATACCTATCACGAAGATACCCGATATTACACTCACCTTTAATCCCACATTGCATTGGAATTAATTTACGTAACTCATTGAGTTTAGGCCATCCGTATGAAAACTTACATACCACTGCATGTTGTAAGCCTTCAATCACGTTCAACCTCTCTACTTCTGATTCAGTAAAGCTCACGACATGTTGCCTATCAAGCAAAGTGGCTCGCCTAAGTTGAATTGGTTCAACACTGTTCGCACGTTCTTGCATGGTAGTATTAGGTTTCAATATTTTCGAGTAATCAAGCGGTTAATTGATGTTGTTTGGGGGTGTAGATGATTGGGCTATGGGTGTGGGTGGTGAGGGGGGGTTGTGGTGGCAACCCAGACACAGTAGGTGGCTGTCCACCGGCCGACGAGGCCATGGGCAGTGTTTCTGTCTCTAGTCGCCTTCAAATCGCCAGAAATCGCCAGAGCCTCTCTCTTTACACACGGGGCTGGGGTTTTCTGGTAGGACCTTTTTTTTGGCAAATATACATATATGCATTATACCTAGTGGATAATATATATAAAAATACCAAAATATGGTCCAAAATATACAAGATGTCCAAGATAAAATCTACTAAGTACTAGGCTACAAGGAAATGAAAAAGCTAATAGGCTAAAAATAGAAGTACTAACTATTACAACATGCAAAGCTGAACGATTCAATCTCTTGACAGTGTAAATGGATCCAAAAGCAAATAGTAGATACCAAGTAGCACCTCTAATACTCTTACCAGGTGCCAGGATATGCACTCCAAAGGCAAATGTGGACTCCAAACAACTACACCAATCGATTGAACCAATGAACTCTAATCCAGCAAGTTCATCAACCTTGTTACCATTGTATTTGAATCTCTTAGCACGGCTTCTTCTGCCCATTGGCATCACACCCTCAGACTGAGCATGAAACCACGATGATACCACTGGGAAGTGCCATACCAATCTCCAAAAGCTTACAAGCACAAGTTCAAACCTGCTTTTCACATTTGGACTTCTCATCACAATGTAATGTTGCACCATCCATAACATGCTTCTTCTAAAACTTTTGTGCACTATCAAGATAGTTCCAGTGTACCTTAACAACACACAATATAAAACCAACCAACAGATATTAGCAGATAGGTGTAGGATCAAATCATATAGTGCCATTCTGACCCTAAGGTTGTGGTTTTGAGATTTGTCTTGATAGAGTAACATCATCCCTGTACAAAGTAGTTCAGATAATGATTAAAACTCTGATGAACCTTTTACAAAGACACTGTCACTTGAAAAAAGATCTCCAGAATGAGCATGATAACATGCTAATACCACTGGAAAATCATTCATCAAGTTCCAGTTAAAAGTAAAAGATTCTGGCATTATAACGATGGTTGTCTTCATTAATCAGGTTCCTTCCTCTTGCCTATCCTAACTCGTAGGTTAGGCATTTGAAATTTGTCCATATTGATCAAAGTCTTCCCTTCTGATGGTAGTTCCTGAAAAGAATGGAATGTTATTGTACCTGCAAAAGAGAACACAAGGTTAGGTAAAAAATCTGCGACTTTGTTGCCTTCTCTCAGAACATGTTGGAATCAATTTCAATAATCAAAGGATGCGATTGCCTCCACATAGTATGTCAAACCCTCAACGATTGCCTTTGCTTCAGCTACAATGTTTGTTTTCTTTCCTATCTCCTTGGCCTTAGCATACATTAAGTCACCCTCAAGATCAATAACACAAAAACCATCTGAACTAGGACAAGGATTTCCACTTGATGCTCCATCCGTGTCACACTTATACCAACCTTCATATGGAGATTTCCATGTGACTTTCTTAGTAACTACAACTGGCTGGTAATTTTCAAAGAACCTAACCATTTCTGGCCACAGTACTGAAATTTTCTGCAACCAATGATACCTCACTTTTGCTAAATAATGCAAAGTTTTATTAACTTCAAGGATCACTCTATTACAGGACACTGCCCCCCCCCCCATTTTTCATTGTGTTCCTTCTCTTCCAAATTTCCCATAGAATCACTGCAGGAGCAGCTCAAAACAAAGGCTTAAGCTTAGGAAAACACTTTGCATTCCACCATTCCCTTATAACTTGATGCACCTGTATTAAGTTAATGACTAGTCCAGCAGCATGTATAAATGAGTTCCAAAACTTGTATTGGCATGCAAGAAGACTGAAAAGAGTCTTCTTGTATTGGCATGCAGCACCAACACTTAGACACCACTATATAACCCCCTCTCCTCCATAAATCATCAGTAGGAATTTTTCCTTTCCAAACTCTCCATAAGAAGAATGATATTTTGAAAGGTAACCCTTTATTCCACAACTTTGCAAATTCTGGATTCATTGGTTCCCTATGTCTCAACATTTTCCAAGCACTACTGACTGTGAACTTCCCTAAAGGTGTAGGCATCCATCTTGGAATATCCCATGAGTCATTGTCATCGACATAATCTACCTCATGTTTAATATGATCTGCAATCTCCAGTGGGAATGTTTGATCTAGACGTGTATCATCCCATCTTTCTCCAGTTCTCAACTCAGCAACTTCTTGTAACCCTTCATTTATTTGAAATTCTCCAGGCAGTACATGATATAGAGCCCCTAGACCAGTCCAGTTCTCATGCCATACATTAGTAGAACCTCTATTCGTCTCCAATAAGATTTCATGCTCCACCTCCTCTCTTGCCTCTAACATCTTCCTCCAGACATGTGAACCCTCTCTAAATTGAACTACTGTAGGTAATTCTTTCTTGCAATATTTATTCTAGATATAGTTGGCCCATAAATATTTTGATGTTCTAAACCTCCACCATAACTTTGAAAACAGTGCCTTTGAAACATCACTCAAATACCTAAAACCTACCCCTCCTTCCTCCTTAGGTAGACATAGATTCATCCACTTTGTCCAGTGCCTACTCCTTCCTTCTTCCTTGTTACTCTAGAAAAATGTTGCAAATGTTTTATGGAGATGATCTATAACATTCTTAGGCGGATCACGTACTGACAATATATGTGTGGGCATACTTTGAAGTACACTTGATATCAATGTAGCCTTTCCTCCATAAGATAACAATTTCCCTTTCCAAGAATGCAACTTTGCCTTAACTTTTTGGATCAAATAATTATAGTACATCTTTCTTCTTCTGGTATAGAAAATTGGACATCCAAGGTAAGTAAATGGAAACCTACCTTTAGAAAATCCAGTGATAGTAGCTACTGCATTTACCAATTCTCCGGCTTCTTTTGCATGCATAGAGAATGAGCTCTTTTCCTTGTTGATCAACTGCCCTGAAGTGTACTCATATGATGTCAAAACATTCATAATTTTCTGAAGTGAATAAGCATCAGCAGATGCAAAGATGATAGTATCATCTTCATAGGCTAAATGTTTCAATGGATCACTCCACTTTGGAATTCCAAAACCTCTAAACTTCCTATCCTCAAACAGCTTGTTCAATGATCTGGATAATACTTCAGCTGATACGATGAACAAAGCTGGAGAAAGTGGATCATCTTGCTTCACAACCCTTGTTGAATGAAAGAATCCAGAAGCTTGTCCATTAACCATGACTGAATACCAGTTGTGAGATGGTAGTATTTGATCTCTACTACATATGTTCCATTACAAATAATAGACTTATGAAATCTAATATTGATATCACAACAGTAGGAAACTAGATCTAAATTAACTAGCCTATTACAACAAGGTGAAAAATCTCGAAACCTTTTGTCTTGCCTATGATGTGTATAATGTTGCCTTTCCCAGTAACTCCATGTGTGTGTGATCTTATTTGTAAGAATTTCCATGTGATGGTACCAAATTGCGACTCCCTTCTTGATTCCCAAATAAACACAATTGTGTCTTATAGCTCTTCCAGTAATAATTCCATGCATTGTATCCCTTTTCCTCATGCCTTTACCTTCCTCCCTCATATTCATTTGTAATTGTGTCTTCAAATGGTATAATTCATTCCCATATAGCCAGTATCCATTGACGCGAAACTGAATGAAAGTCCTCGACAAAATAGTATGTTTCCAGATGTGACACAGTTTTGTCTCCAATTATGGACTTCAACCTTCGATAATTTCCACTTCCAGCTCTATAATGATCTTCCCTGGAGAGTATATTAACGTGCAAAGCCTGGGTGTTAGTCCAGTTCTCTATATACATGCCCGTCTATCTCTCCATATTAAGGCATATCTGGATAGATGTTAATCCATCGTGATTTGTTTTGCCTCCCATTTCGTGTGTTGTCCCTTTATCTATCTTTGTTAGCCCCGCCTTAGGTGAATCCTGACTTGGAATATAGGTGTATATCATCCAGGACCAGGCCCATAAGTCCTTTACTTAACCCTTAATGACATGCCAATTCCAGTGTGTGACGAGGTCACCTTTTGGGTCTTTCCCATAGCTAGTACTCATAGTTGTGCCCACCACCTTTTCTTCCTCTAGGGATTGAGTAACAGGTACTAATACCACCCTTGGAGGTCGTAGTTGGAAGTAGGCTATGAGTACATAAATATCTGCAAAAAAGAACATAAGGTTAGTGAAAAAAATTACCACCATGTGCTCCTCCCTAAGGAGTCGCACATGGTCGTTTAGTATATTCTCCTCACTCATACTCCTCCTAACATCCTTGATTCCTAATTTCATGCAATTTTCACCCTGAAGTATGGACATTGTAGTTGTCTTCATTAACAATCCTTCTCCCTTTCGCATCAAAATTCTGGTAGCCATTGCATTCTAGCTCCCCTTCATCTATAGCATAACTTGCAAGGTGATCCGCCAATTTATTGCCCTCCCTAAACACATAAGTCAGCTTGTAGTTACCCCTCATCATATATTGCCAAATCTCCTAAATTATATCCACAATGCACCATGGTGGCTTCCAATCCCTTTCAATGACACTTTTCAACAACATAGAGTCAGTTTGGATCCACACATTATTAAAATTGCGGGCAGTACATACCTTCAAGGCTTCTAAGATTGTAGCTGCCTCAGCCACTGTATTTGTTGTCTCCAAAATCTCCTTGCCCAAAGAATACACCAAATCTCCATATTTATCTCTAACACACAACCATATTGAACTCCTACCTGGATTTCCTCTTGAAGCACCATCAGTATTCACCTTCAACCAACCTTCCATAGGCATCTCCCAAATCACCTTTATATAACTCAACTTAGGTGTGAACTTCTCCAACGTATCTAGAAGGTCAGACCATTTGTGAGGAACATTTTACCCCAGGATTCCTTACTTTTACAAGGTATTGCAAACTTGTAGAAACCTGGTATATCACCCTACTAATTGACACTGCTTCCCCATGTTTGTAACTATTTCTTCTCTTCCATAATTCCCAAAAAATGCAAGAAGGAAGTGCTTGCATTATAGGTTTGATTCTTGGCACCACTTGCACTGTCCAACACCTAGTAATAGCTTGATGCATATTTAACCCCTCTAACCTGATTCCAGCCCCAGAAAGAAAATATTTCCACACTACCTTGGCAGCATGTGAGGTGAAGAACAAGTCATTGTGCCTAGGGTTTAGGGTTTTTTATAATAAGATCCACTAGGCATTGTGCCTAGTGTTAATTTTCATATAACTGTAAACATAAATTACAACATAGGAGGAGGGGTAAACCTGACCTCCAAAAGAAAGCCCATCTGGCCATCAAATTTTGATGTCCAAATGGATCCTGAAAGTTATGTTAAAATAGGCCTATGATGGGGTTCCTAAGTCCTATACGAGAACAAGAGCTTACGTTTACAAGAGGAGATTGAAGTAAGCCCAGGTCAGCGATACAAAGAAAAATAAGTGATCCTAATGCTACTAAGAAAAAAGGTTGGAAGATGATGTTCCAAATACAAAAGTTGCTACTACTAGTACAAAGGAGGAAAGTCCTAGTGAAGCTGTACAAGTGCCAGAAGATTGTCTTCAATTTTCCTTTCCTTTTTGGTATCAGAAAAGCCGAGTTGAAGACCTCTAACATGGGAAACCAAGGGGAGGGATCAAACTGGTGAAACTGCCTGGTGTTCTTGACAGAAGAGAGAGAGCACGTCAATCTGTAAGGCTTGCTGGATGTTGCTGCTACTGCACTTAGGTCTGAGCCCCTAAGGGTATTCTGACTTTGTAGAAGAGCAGCATATTGAGATGATTGCTGCTTTTGCTTGGTGTGTCTTGTAAAAGAGACTAGACACCTCCTTATGTGCATCAAACTTGTGAGTTTGGTGAGTGCATGGATTGGAGTATTTCCTTTCTTCTGTGTACTAGAACTATCACACTCTAGGTCTGACTCCCTAGGTGTATGTTGTTGGTAGAAAGGTGGTGATGTCTGAGTAATTGGCTATAGAGTGGACCAAGCCTGTATTTCTGAGAAGGTCCTGGAGTTTAGGTCTGATCCCCTAATTGTTTCATGTTGGGTGTATTGTGTTGGGGTAGAGTCCAAATTGGAGTTGAGAGCCATTAAGTAGTCTTTGAGTGAGATTGCGTTAGAGTAGTTGATTCTACTCCATGGAGCATTGTAGATGTCTTGTAGAAGGTGGTCCAGCTGTTCCAAACTCAGTGGAATGAGCACCATAGGTGCTAATACAACACACTGAGTTTGCTTCAGTTAACCAGCTTGAGTTTATGAACATGCAAAAGAAAACAAACCAGTTAGTAAAACAAGACTACCCTGATCCCAGGTTCTTGTGTGTTCTGGGAGAAGGGATTGTTGCATAGAAGATGATGGGTGGATCTGAGATGGGATATGTGGTTTGGACTGTTTCTTCTGTGATGAAATATAGTTGCCAAAGAAGAAAGCAAAGAAAAAAGCAAAGGAGGTGTGGAAGTGTATGTCTATGGGGATTGCTAGACAGTGTGTTTCCTAGAAGCTGTGGGGTCTGAAATCTGGATTTGGGGTGAAAGGTTTATTGATAGAAGGAGCAGGTGTAGTTACTAGGTGGTGTGGGGAAGTGTTTACAGATTCTTGTGGGTGTTGGAATAAGGTTTGAGAGATTGGAAAAGGATTATGACTTTGACTGTTGATTGAACTTGTGTAGGTTCTTGTGTTGACTACAAAATGAGGACAGTTATTTGAGTTGATGCTTCTCGTACATTCAAGCATCCTATGGAGGGGGGGATGGTAAGGCAGGGTCTGGGGTATTTTAAGGAAGATGATAGAGGAGAGAAAGAGCCATTGATGTAACAGGGCAGAAATGGTGGGCTGAAAAATTGCAAATGGGTTTGTTGCTCCTGTTATATGATCTATAGTTCTCTATCTTCTTCCTTCTCTAGTAAGGTGATAAGATCTGTCCAGTTGCTTATTATCCAAGGATAGGATAATTGGCAACTGGTCAGGATGAATGGTGAGAGAACCTGCAAAAAAGAAAACAGTGTTAGGGAAAACATTGGCATTTCTGCTCAGCTTATGGACTCTGTTGCTCTTGGTTTGGAGGTGATAGGGTGATTGAGGGAGGATTAGCTGGTGGGACTTGATGGTTCCTAGGTTTTTGTGGGTTCTATAAGCAACACTTGGGAGAGTCAAAGTGGCAAGAATTGGTTGTGGGATAACTGGTGTAAGGAGGTGAGTGATCTGATTCTTAAATAGGGTAGGAGGTAGTTTGATGATGGGAGAGGGTGTGGATTGATTGTATAGAGTGGTGGCTGTGCTGCAATCACATGGGCTGTGTGGGGGAAGATCCAATAAGAGGGGTGAGAAGGAATCTAAGAAACAGTTTCTTACTCAGAATTGTAAAAAAAAGGGGGGGGGGGGGCTGGATTCCAGTAGTTAGCAATAACCATGGGAGTGTGTGGGGGGGGGGGGTTCTTTGGATAGAAGGGGTTCTAATTTTTTTGGTTGTCTTCTATCTGAAAGCAGGGGTTCCTATAGAGTCCAAGAGGATCTGGCTTTTGATATGACTGGGGAGAGCACAGAAAGTGGTAAAGTTGGATACAGTTATGAGTTCATGACTTAGCTTTGAAAGGGAGTCATCTAGGCAGTTGGATTCCCTATAAACATGGGTGGCTATGAAGATCTCACATTGGTTGCACATGTGAGTAAGATGTTGCATCTTCATTTTGAGAGTCCAAGGGGGTTCATAATTGGTTTCTAGCCATGAGATGAGGAGGGCAGAATCAGTCTCAAGGTGAATCTTTGATAAGCCGTTGTTAGGGAACCATTGGATGCCTATGATTGCTGCTTCCCGTTCTGCCCTGTTGTTAGTACCTTCACCCAAAGGTGCTGCTATGGCATGAACGAATTCTCCAGAGACATTTCAGATGATCACTCCAACCCCTATATTTCCTGGATTGGAGAGGACACTTCCATCACTGTTGATCTTCACAAATCCTGGTTCAGGGGTGTACCATTTGACTTTGATGGAGAAGATTTGATGCTTGGTTGCTTTAATGAAAGGGTAAAGTGTACTCCAGTGAGTTGGCCATTTGGTTTCAAGATGCGTTGCATGTAACATGATATTTATGTCAGAATTTATAGCAAAGAGAACTCTGGTCAGGGAGGTACTTTTGGATCCATACTTGTCACTACACCTATTTTTCCACAAGTTCCAACATATGATGATTGGAAATGTATCCAATAGCTGTTGTTGAACATCATTGTGTCTCTTCAGCATCCACCACTTCATTAGGAGGATTCTGAATGGCAAGTTTTCAGTTTTGATGCCTACTGTGTTTCCATATTTTTTCCAGATGATTTTGGCAAAGTTGCCTTGACTAAAAATGTGTTCAATTGTTTCATTGGAGTGTATATAACAACACACACATTTGGAAACAGTTGGTGGGGGACTGAATTGGAGGATCCTACCATCAGTGGGTTGTTTGTTCCTGAGGGCTCTCCACATGCAAACTGACCATTTGAAAGGGATTTTCTTGTGCCAGATCATCCTGTTGGACAAGTTAGGTTGCTTTTTAGGTATCGGTAATTCCCAGACAGAGGCACAGGTGAATTTCCCATTAGATGTTGGGTTCCAAATGGCTTTATCAGAAACATGAGGAGTGAAGTGGATGGGAGTTTGAATAATGCGAGGGATCTTGTGACTGGGGACTAATTCATTAAGTTTCTGAAGGTTCTAGTGTCCATTTTCCCAGAAAGATGAAAGTGAAATTTTCCCAGGTCTTCCACTTTCATGGCTGTGATGAGCTAGAGGACCATCCCCTAGCCAATTATCCCACCAAAACTACAATTGCCTGAGTGAAGTCTCCACTAAATTGATTTTTCAACATCCTTCTTGATGGACATTAACCTCTTCCATGATTGAGATTGCCCTGAGTCACATTTATGAGAGATAGGATGAGACCTCTGACAGTATTTAGCTTTCAAAAAGGAACTCCAAAGAGAGTCATTGGTTCTAAAGAGCCAACATTGCTTATACTCCATTGATTTACATACATCAGCCATGGATTTGAATCCAAGGCCACCTTCATGTATAGGGTAAGACAATTTATACCAGGAAGCCTAGTTGTATTTAAGCCTGTCTTTCTCCATACCCCATAAAAAATTGGCCATTAATCTCTCAATTTGCTTCATGACTGTTTTTGGAGGAGATACAGCAGAAAGCAAATGAATAGGCACAGATTGTAGGACATATTTGATGAGAGTTGCTCTACAACCATATGAAAGCATCTTACCCTGCCATCCTCTGATTCTTGTAACCACTTTATCGACTAGGAAATTGAAATTAGAGATTCTCAGTCTGCCAGTGCATAAGGGACATCCTAGGTAAGTGATGGGAGATTTTTTCCTAGTGAAGCCAGTGACATTTTGAATTCTTCTAACGGTGGGCTGAAGTACACATGAGGCAGTCATAAAATGTCTCTTGTTTCTGTTGATTTGTTGCCCTGAAGTATGTTCATAGTTGTGCAGAATGTCCATAATCTTTTGTAGGGAAGATTTGCACCCTGAAGTGAATATGATTATATCATCTGCAAAGCTTAGATGATTAATCTGAGTACCTCTTATTTCCATGTGACATCCATTGTAGAACTGATCATGTGTTAGGTGTTTGAGCATCCTAGATAGAAGTTCTGCACCCATGATGAATAAAGCATGAGCTAGAGGATCTCCCCGTTTGAGCCCTCTAGTAGAATGAAGGAAACCCCATCTGAGGCCATTGACAATGATTGAGTACCAATTGTTAGACAAGGTTCTCCAAATCATATCAATAATTCTTTCACAAAACCACATTCTCCTCATCATGGTGCAAGTAAAGGCCTAAGATACCCTATCATAAGCTTTAGCCATGTCTAATTTGATTACCACATTAGAGCCTATGTTGGGTTTTTTGATTCCCTGAACAATCTCCTGGGCAAGCATAATGTTCTCAGTGATATTCATGCCCTTCACAAACCTAGATTAGTTGGTTGAGATGATCTTTGGTAGGATTGGAGCAAGCCTGGAACATATGATTTTAGAAATGACCTTGTAGATGAAATTACTTAAGCTGATTGGTCTGAATTATGTGCGAGAGTTTGGAAATTCCACCTTTGGAAACATGACAATGCAAGCATCATGTATTTGGGCATTGAGCTCCGTCCAAAAAAGTCAAGTAATACATTCAGAAGGTCATTTTTGATGATATCCCAACAAGGCTGGTAAAATTTGCCATTCTTTCCATCAGGGCCAGCTGCACTTGTTGGATTCATTGAGAAAACCACATCTCTGAGCTCACACATGGTACGATAAGAGGTAAGGGACATGTTGTCATCTGGGCTGACCAAAGAAGGAATGCAGGAAAGTAAGTCTTCTCTAATAGATCCTCCAGGATCAGTGAAACGATCTTTGAAGTAATTGCATGCAGCATCCCCTATAGCAGTGTCACCCTAAATCCAATTCCCAGAAACATCTTTAAATTTGTGAATGTACAATTTCCTTCTTCTACCTCTGATTAGACTGTGGAAATATTTGGAATTTGCATCTCCATCTTTGAATCATTAGAGTTGGGTTTGCTATTTTAGGACATTCTCCTCCAGTTTTAGGTATTTAGTGTATTTGGCTTTGAGATCATGGAGGTGGATTCTGTCAGTTTCATCATTTGTACTGGCCCATATCATTTTTGTATCTTTGACTTGTTTCTCAAACTCTCTTGCTTTCTGAAATATGTCTCCACATTCACTCCTGGACCACTTACTCAAAACATTACTGACAGTTTTTAGTTTTTGATGAAAAGTCCACATAGGTGTGCCCTGCACATGTTGGTCCCAGACACATTCACAATAGGTAGAAATCTTTCGTTATCAACCCAGCAGTTGAGAAACCTGAAGTATTTCTGGCCAGTTTCTTCCTTTGTATGGATCTCCAAAAGTAGGGGCTTGTGATCAGAACCAGTAAACGCTATGTGGGAGACATTAGTGGTGGGAAAGACAGACAACCATTGATCATTCACCATATCCCTGTCCAATCTCTTCCAGACTACATAACATTGACCTCTGCCATTGGATCATGTGTACCTTGGACCATAAAAACCAAGGTCAACTAGCCCACAGTCTTCAATCATGCTCAAAAGTCCAGACTCTTATTCATTTGGTATGGGAGACCCCCGATCTTTTCACCTACATTAGCAATGACATTGAAGTCCCAAATTACACACCATAGGTTGGTGTAGGTGGCTAATTTGTGTCTCAAAGTATCCCACAGAGGTCTTCTCAGTGAAGGTTTACATTTGCCATAGACAACAGTGATATTGAAGGGGTTCACATTGGCTACATGTCTCATTTCTAGAGAAATTTGTTGGTTATCATGGTCCAGAACTTTAGCAGAAAATTCTTTGTCCAAGAAAACCCAAATTTTATCATTAATGTTGGAAGCAACTTGGTGCATGGAGAGTTGGAGTTTGAAGTAATCAGTGTATGTGTTATGAAGAAAGGGTTCAAGGACAACAATGAGGGAAAGGTGGTGGATTTGCTTTAGGATTCTGAGTCTTTCTAGGTCTTCTGAGGTTTTAATACCTCTCACATTCCAAATGATTGTACTAATCATTAAAATTGGGAGGGGGGTTTATGATTTTGTGGGACACTGTTGCCCATAGCAACTCTGCTTCTAGTGACTCTGGGAGATTGTTTCATGTTGATATTGGATCTTTGGGATGGTCTGGTTTCCTGGTCAGTTGTACCATTGATAGTAGTAATGAGTAGGTTGCAATGTTGGTCTGCTTCATTGTCATCACTGGTTCCTGTATCATCTTCACATTCACCACACATCTCATCCTCAGAGATGATTGGCATGTATTCATCCTCTTGAGGTGAGTATCTGTTCAATGGGCATTCCTCAAAGACCACCTCAAGAGGGTTCAGATGGTGGCTCTCTTCCACTTTGGAATTGAGGCCCCTGGAGGTTTCAGGGGGCAGTTCAGTGATGGTGGCATTGGCCAGGAGAGGTTGTGTTAGGATTGGATCAATTCTTGGGTCAGTATGCAAGGGTGATTTGGCAGTTGATGTTGGAGTAGGATTCTTTAGTGATGAGGGGTTTTGGGGGGAGTATTTTTGTTTATCTGGGGGTTCATTGATAGATATTCCAGTCTGGTTTTTCATTGATTTTCTCTTCTTTTGGCTAGGCTTGTTTTTAGGTTTGGGAACCTGAAGATTGAAGTCAGCATTTGCATGGGCTTTTCCTTTTAGCAACCTCCTTATTTGATCCTCAGTTTCCTCTGGCATATCTTCTTCAGAACTTAGGACTTCATAAGATTCAACATTCTGATTTGTGGCTGGTTGAGATGCATCTAGGAGTGGCATTATGACAGTGGTAGCAGGGGGAATAGGGTCATTCATGTGGTTAGTCAATTGTGCTAATGCACACTTATGCGAAACACGAGGAAGCCCCTCCCTTTGGGAAACCCCATCCTTACCTCCAAAGCATTCAGGTATAGAATTCAACATAGAGGGGGGTTGGGATAGGGCACACTGAATCTGGGGTCCATAGTCAGTACAGAGGGAGGGCCCTCTAGATTTTCAGGTGAAGCTTTTAAGAGATTACCTATGTTGACCTCAATGTGTGTATGTGCTGGGTTGGGCTTTAGCACATATTTCTGTTGATGTTTCTTGTTGGCTCGAGGGTTGCCTTTAAAGTTATTTTTTTTTCTTCTGAATTTTCCATTAATCAGCTTTTGTTTCTTTCTCAATTCTTTGGTGCTCTGCACTCCTGTGATGATTCTATGCATTTTGAGCTAGTGGGTGGGTAGTTCCAGTTGTTGTTGCTATGTTTTGTGGTTTGGTTTGCTGCTGCTTTAGGAAGGTGGAATTATCACTGATGGTGTTCTGATTTGAGGTTTGAGAGGTATTGCTGGGGGATGCTTCTTCTCTTTTCTTTTTGTGAAGTTCATCTTCCACTTGACCTGGCATGTTTGGCTTGTGTGGCCTTGGTGTCTACAATAGGTGCAATAAGATGGGAGGTCTTCATATTGTATTTCCAACCATTGGCCATCCCCATTCACATATTCATCATAGCCCAACCAGGCATGGTTGGGCTTATCCCTTGTGAGATCAATCTCCATTTTCACCTTGACCACACTACCTCTGGTTTTCTAGAAGGAGGCTAGGTCCAAGAATAGGGCTTTTCCAATAGGAGACAGGAGGGGGGATAGGATTTCCATGTAGTACATATGCCATTGAAGTTCAGGGATAACTACCCAGGTGTGCACTATTGGAGAGGCTTCATGTGGTTTGAAAATTGGGTTCCAGGCTTCCAACATCATCATTTGGCCTTGAATGTACATGAATTGCTTGGTCCAGAGAGTTGCATGGTCATACTCATTGTCAAGGTCAATATAGACTGTTTTAGCATTGAAGTGGGCAATTTTGACCCCCCCCCCTTTAAGCTCAGTCTGTGCAATGAAACTTTTCCTAATAACCTCCATTCCATGCATGGTGTTTGAAAACATACCTACCATAATATATTTGCATCTGTCTGCAAAATTAATCATGTAATCTTTTCTGTTGAAAATGACAGCTGGTTTACCTTGCTTTGTAGTGATGGTGGGGGGTGTGAACTGGATGGGGGCAATCTCAGCTTCATGCCTTGCTCTTAGTCTATTTGCAAAGGAGTGTTTGACAGTTGGGTGGAGAGGTGGTGGTGTACTAGTTTGAGGTTTGCTGGTATTGTAATTAAGTTAAGGAATTCTGGTATTGGCTGTAGGATTTGAAGTTGGTGGTGTTGTTGGTTGAGGCTGTGGGGGGTTTTCTATAGTGGTTGATTGGGGTCTTTGTGATTTCTTGTGGTGTTTTGGTTCTCAATGTTAGAGGATATTTGGACAGGGTTGTTGTTTTAGGGGGGGGGGGGGTATGTATTTGAGGTTGGCTCAGTTTAGAGGGTGTTGGATTGGTGAGATTCTTTAGATTCTGGACATTGGTAGGGGTTTGGATTTGGTCTTTCTTTTCTTGTGTTGAAGCCAGGTTGGTTTGCCTTTCCTGGGTTGAGAGGGGGGTATGATTTGTTAATGTTAAGTGGTGTGGTTTTTGGTGTTGTGAATTGGTGTGGATATCAGCAGGGGTATATGTGTTTGGTATAAAAGCAGAGGGGGAGCAGGTCATGTTTGCTGTGTTCGTGGTGCTCATGTGTGGTGTTGGTACACACTGGGGGAGGGTAGTGGTAGTATGATGGTGGTTTGATATTTTTGGGATGTTGGTAATGTTGGTTGGACCCTTAGAGAGACCCCCAAGATACCTGAGGCCTTTTGATCATCCACTACATCCCTTCTAGTCGACTATGAAATAACTGGTGCATTCAAAAATTCTAGTGGAACTGTTTCCTCAACCAACTGATATGAATCTTTGCATGAAAAACCTTTGTGAGTAAAGGGATCACTTTCAACCATTGGAGTGGTTTGAATCAAGCTTGAAGAGGCATTGGCATTTCGTCGAGCACTTTCAGAGCTACAGTGCGCAGAAGTGATTTTTTCCATTGTTGTGAAGATTGGCTCTACGGAAATTTGGTTTGATGATTCAAAAACAATCTCCTGATCATCAGGAATCATTTGGAATTGGTCTTGGATCATTTGGTATTCGTTTTCATCCCCTCCGGCGAAATGGTGTAGGTTTATGATCTTTGATTGATCATGGTGATCAATTTCCTTTCTAACGTGGGTTAAAACTTGGCAGGCTTGGTCTTTGGGTGTTAGAGAAGAAGTGCCAATAGTTATTTAGCCACAGATTGGCTCAGAATTGAAGGAGTCAATTCGTCGAACACCTGAAGGACTTAAACTGCCCATTTCCTTTGATTGTCAAATTGAAGCTTGTGTTTGGTACCCATGAGGTTGAAATCATACACTCCTTACCATTGCGATTAGTTTGGCATCGATTTTGATCAAATTGGACACCTGGAACACCTTGCTCAACCATTTCTGGTTCATCGGAAAATTGGAGCTGATCGGAGAAGACGATTCCAACGGTGGAATCATCTGAAAATTGGTGGGGGTGTGCACCTGATGATGGAGAACATTCTCCATGGCTTGGAAATCCAAGAATTGATCAAGATTTGAGCTGGGAAATATCAGAGAGGCCCAGGCGATTTTTTTCTACAGTGATCGCATCGCCACTTTTGAGATCTGCAGCAGCTATGTTGGAGTTTTGGATTGAATTTTGTTGGGTTGTGTTTGCCTTAGATAGGCGCATGTTTTGGAGGTGGTCTGGTGGTTTTTGGGACGACGGAGCAGTGGCCATAAAGGCACGACTGCACTACTGTAGCGTTTTGTCGCCTGTACGGATAACGTTTGAAAATTATTTTTTGCAGTTGAGGAAATGAGGCGCGGATAGGGTTTAGGTTTTTTTTTTTTAGCAAATCCACTAGGCGAGGTGCCTGGGGATTTATTTATTTATTTATAATAAATCAAAATTACAAAGAGTCTATGTTGTCCTATTAAGACTAGGACTATAATCAATGAAATAACATAATAACTATTATCAAAATTGGGCTTATGAATCCCAATAATGATATCACCGAATGGAATACTACTAGTATAATCTAAGAAATTCGAAACTAAAACTAGCCTCAGTAAATGATGATAATGTCCAATCAGGACATGAATCCGTTGATGAATATCCTTGCTACTTGTATTACGTAGCCATAATGCTTTTGTTGATGAAATATCCCAAACCAGAGTGTCCATAAAATTTGTACTGCCCGACCTCGCTACTTGCATTACACCTATGGATGAGTCAACCTCATCATACATGATGCTGCCTCGACAATGCATAGTTGTCCTGTTATGTCCTTTTCCATCATTTGAGTCCTTCCTTAGCGTGTCTCTACATTCCCTAGGTTGCCTCCCAATGGACTGAGTACATCGTACTAATACCACCATTAAGGAGTTGGTCCAGGAAAAATGCAAATTCACGCTATACTGTATTGTTGTGTATACTGCCTCTTCCCTCCATTCTATGTTAATCTTGTGTGTTCTTGTCCTTTGATGCACCTTTTCTGTTAGCTTTTTCCATTTCCCTCTCCAACAACTTAGCCACAATGTTATTAGACAGTATACAACTGTGTGAACCAACTGCTTTCGTCTGATTTCCTGACTCCCTGTATACCTTCCTTCATACAAAAAATTCTGCCCTGTCGTGCTGTGTACTATTTTGTTATGTTCTGTGTTATCTTGTGATTGAGTTGTGTGTTGTACTGTTGAGGTGTAATCCTCATGTCTAATTTCTAGTCCAACTCCTCTCCATGCTGCTGATCTCTCTTGACAGAAGGTCGTGCCAATTCTACACATGATCTTCAAAGCAAATTTGATCTCCATTGTGTCTATGCCTATTTGTAACTTTCTCTCAGTGGATTGAGTACAATGCACTGATACCACCACTTGAGATTTAATTCACATAAGAGGCCTAGACATTCGAACTGTATCAATTGTTTCCAGCATTTTATTTCGTTAATTTTCAATCCCTTGTTGCCTGTGTTGTGTTATAAAAGCCCGACTCCCTGTTTCACCTTTCATTGAGGTGTTGTTTTGTTTTGTTTTAAACTTGTCAACACTTCTCCAAGTAAAATCACCTGCAAAAAAGAAAATTTTGTTAGTATAAAAAATCCTTTCATGTTCTCCTCCAGCTGGATTTGAACATAAAAAGCTGCAGTGAATGCTCCAGTTAAACTTTCCTCCTCGCTCCCCTTCCTTGCCTAGTTTCTTGTAAGTTTCACCGTCAAGTATGGACATTTCATCTTGTCTTGGTTCACCAGTCTTCTTCCTTGTTGATCAAGTTCAATAAAACAGTGGCACTCCATGAAGCCAGTATCCAAAGCATATGTTTCACTGTTACATTCATTCTGCTCATTAGTATCTTAATCTCCTCTACAATTTCAGAGATAGCCCATGGTATCTTCCACTCTCCAGTTATTACCTTTTGCAGCAGCATATAATCTGTGTTTAGGTCAACTAGGACATAGTCATTTGCTAAACAGAAATTCAGAGCTTCAAGGATTGCCCTTGCCTCAGCTACTGTGTTAGTTCCTTCTAGTATCTCCTTTGCACATGCATATAATGCATCCCCATCCTCATTTCTCAATACAAATCCAATCGAACTGCTACCTGGATTGCCCCTCGATGCCCCATCTGCGTTCACTTTAATCCACCCTCGATTAGGCAGCTCCCATAACACCTTAGTGTATTGCAACTTTGGTGTGTATTCTTCCATCTTCTTGAATAAATCTGGCCATCTATGAGGAGGATTTTGCAAACTAGGATTTCTTAATTTGACAAGTGATTGTATTGTCGTGGAAACATGATAGATCACCCTATTAACTGTCACTGCATCTCCATATTTATACTCATTTCTTCTCTTCCACAATTCCCAAACTATCACTGATGGTAGTGCTTACATAAATGGCTTCAACCTCTGTACAACTTCAGCATTCCAACACTTTATTATTGCTTGATGAAGATTGATCCCTTCGATTGAGATTCCAGCATTACCAAGGAAGTACTTCCACACTGTCCTAGCAGCAGCAGATATGTAAAAAACATGTTGTATGGACTCTTCACTTGGTTCTACGCAACACCAACACTTCGATGCCATCTGATATCCCAGTCTTCGATAAAAATCATCCAATGGTAGCTTATTTTTATAGAGTTTCCACATAAAGAAACTAATTTTGAAAGGCAGTCCTTTGACCCAAATGTTTCTATATGCATTTCCAGGTTCCTGCCTTTTTCTCAAGTAGTTCCAAGCAGTTTTTACAGTGAAATCTCCTCTCGTATCCAACATCCACACTGGTTTATCAATGCTCGCATCCATAACTGGTGGCTGAACATTTTCCAAGATATGTGTCGCTAACTCTTCTGGTAAGATTTGCCTAATTATTTCTTCATCCCAATTTCCATCTTGAACAACATCATATACGTTATGTATTGCCTCATCACAATAAAAGTCTGGGGGAGTGACAAAATATAAAGATCCTAATCCTGTCCAATTGTCGAACCGAAATAAAGCAGACCCCATCCTTGGTTTACATAGAATCAGGTGTTCAACTAGTTCCCTACATTCTATCATCTTTCTCCATGTGTGTGAACCATCTCTCCAGGGGACTATCAATGGGTTTAGGTTTTTGCAATATTTTTGGCTAACAAATGAACTCCATAGGCTAGGTTTCATCCTAAAATTCCACCACAATTTGCAAAATAATGTTGTGGATATATCGTGCAATGACCTAAAACCAACACCACCCTCCTCATATGGTAAACATAATGTACCCCACGATGCCCAGTGCCTACTCGCAACCCCCACAGAATTGCACCAAAAGAATTGAGCCAAAATTTTGTGCAATCTATTTATCACATATGGTGGGGGATTCACAGCTGACAAAAGGTGAATAGGCATACTTTGAAGTACACTAGTTATAAGCACAGCCCTTCCTCCAATTGACAACAATTTTCCTTTCTAGTTTTGCAACTTGTCCATCACCTTATTAATCATAGGTTGATAGTAGTCCATCTTCCTTCTAAGATAGAATATTGGACACCCAAGATATGTGAATGGGAAGTCTTGCTTGATAATGCCTGTGATTCTCTGCTGTCAATCACCTCTGTACTGGCAGAATCATGCAAGTAAATGGCTGATTTGCTTCTATTAATAAGCTGCCCAGATGCCGATTCATATGTTGTTAATACATGCGTAATTAACTGGAGAGATGTGGTATCTGCTGAAGAGAAAATTATTGTGTCGTCTGCATACGCTAAGTGGTTTATTTTAGGACTCCATTTGGGCAGTCCAAATCCACAAAATTNCGCTAAGTGGTTTATTTTAGGACTCCATTTGGGCAGTCCAAATCAACAAAATTGCATGGTCCTATGCAGATCATTAAGGCCCCTCGACATAGCTTCGACAGCTAATATGAATAGAGCAGGGGAAAGTGGATCACCTTGTTTCACTCCTCTTGTTGAATGAAAAAACCCATGAGATTGTCCATTAATCAGCACACTATACCAGTTGTTTGCCACTATCCCATAAATCAAACCTATAAATCTCTCTCCAAATCCAATCTTTCTCAAAATCTTCGTTAAATACAGCCATGACAGTCGATCGTAGGCCTTGGTCATGTCTAGTTTGATCACTACGTTTGGGCCAGCCTTGGTTCTCAACCTTATGTCTGTGATTATCTCTTGTGTTAAGAGAATATTTTCAAATACGCTCCTTTCTTTTACAAAACCAGCTTGCTCGACAGATATTATATTTGGTAATATGCTCACCAACCTTTCGTGAATTACCTTTGAAATCACCTTATTGGCGAAGTTGCTTAGACTAATTGGACGCATATCTGAAAAAGATACAACTTCCTTCTTTTTTGGTAATAATACTAGGTTGGTGTGAGTTATATATATAGGCAGTGTATGTCCGTTAAAGAAATCTCTTACCATGTTTATAATATCCTCACCAACTATGTCCCAGCATGCGTGGAAAAAACACCCTGTAAACCCATCCGGGCCCCCTGCACTTTCACCATTTAATCCATAAACAGCATCTTTAACCTCCTCTATTGTAGGTTGTTGAATTAATTCTTCATTCTGACTGTGTTCTATCATCGAGGGTACATGTTCCAGTATGCTAATATCAGTAGGCATCTTTTCTCCATGAAATTATTTTTGAAAGAAATTGACTGCTTCAGCAGCCATATCTGCAGACTCTTCCAACCAAACACCAGCATCATTTTGTATTCTTCTTAACTGTAGCCTCTTCCTTCTCCCGTTCACTTGTGCATGAAAAAACTTCGTGTTTCTATCTCCATCTTGGAACCAAGACATACCCGACTTTTGTTTCCAAAATTCTNCACCCTACTCCATATAGTTAAGGCCTTTTTCGATTTCTTCAGCTTATGATTAAATATGAAGAATGGATCTCCCATAAAGTCTGCCTTCAAATTTATTCTTACAACCTCCTTGAAGGTCTTATGTTTCGTCCAGAAATTAAGAAACGTAAAAGCTTTCTTAATTGGTGTAACCACATCAGAACATGTTAACAACATTGGACTGTGATCAGATCCAACCTTAGAAAGGTGAGTTACCTCAAGCCCAGGTAATATCTGTTGTAGTTCCATATTAGCCATACAACGATCCAATCTTTTGAATATACAACCATCCCCAGCTCTCCCATTCCAGCAAGTAAATATACTCTCCTTAAAGCCTAAATCAGTAAGATTACAGGTATTCATGCAATGTTTAAAGTCATTCACTTCATTAATTGACGCAGGTAGACCCCCATACTTCTCCTCCTCGTCCCATATGACATTGAAATCACCTCCAACTAGCCAAGGTAAAGTCATGTCTCTAGCCAAATAATACAAACTGTCCCAAAGCTCTATTCTTTCAATAGCATCACATTTAGCATACACAAAGGTGACTATAACAGCAACTTGAGTGTCCATGTCTGTGATCCTCATGGTCATTTGTTGGTCTGTGTTTATCATTATATCTACTCCATGATCCTCATCAACGAAAACCCAAATCTTGTTTGATATGTTAGCAAAGGCTTGAAGCATACCAATCTTCCTTCTATATCGCTCTAGTTTTCTAACATTCTGCATTGGTTCCATAATACCAATCAAATGAAAATGCTGCTGTCTATTCATGAGGATCAGTCTTTCAAATGTCTTTTTTGTATTGACTGACCTCACATTCCAAATAATGGCCTTCATAATTGATTATTGGATTTAGATAGGGTCCTCCTCGTTTGAACCCCAGTAACTACACCTTGGATGTCTCTTGATTGTTTCTTCTTTCCCCTTCCTGCTGATTTTCCTTTTTCTATAACTCTAGGTGATAGATCCCCTTGTCTTGCAACCTTCATAAAATTTTTGGTCGTGGATTCTTCATCAAAATCCTTACCCCTGCCTCCAAACAAGTCCTCTGCCTCTAATTCCCCTGCCTGTTCTACAAGTTGTTGTTGTATGTTTTTTGGAACCAAAGCAATGTGCTGATTCACTGTTGTTGTATTATCCATCTTATTTATTACTGCTTGTTCTCCTCCCTTAGAGCTCGGTTGAACAAGTGTCAACTTATCAATCTCAATCATCTTTTGCACTGGTTCTAATGTTATTCCCCCTGGATCATTGACTTCCTCACCAGCTGGTGTCATAGTATTCCTTGCCTGTTCGTCACCATCTTTAATTTCATGCATTCTCTCCATTTCACCCTGTATATTTTCCTGTTC
>MDKI01126258.1:0-13409 GCA_005239505.1 Nicotiana paniculata
AAAATACGCTTAAGAGGCGAAGAGGGAACACCCTGGCCTTATCCAGGCGTTTGGCCCCTAAAGACAGGCAGCCCCTGGCGTTAGGGGGGCCTTAGAGCCCAAACGTAAGGCCTGCCCTGGCCTTAGGGGGCGTTTGAGCCCAAACGCCCGGGGTCCCAAGTTCGGTCAATTCCGAGTTTTGACGAGTTTAAGTGTTTCCCGGTTGGAATAGAAGTCTCTTACACGTTTAGGATTTTTCCTAAACATATAAATAGACCCCCAAAAACACAACTTAGTGAGAATTCGAAGGATTCAAGGGATTCGAAGAGACGGACGGCAAGACATCAATTTGTACAGATTTTCTTCATTACTTTGTAGTTTCCTTATGCAATTTATTTTAGAGTTGATTCTTTTGAATATGTTTAGCTAACTTCTTTAATCTAGGGATTTGGTAGAACCCGTTGGAGGATGAACTTATTGTGTTATTAATAGAGTTTTGATGGGTTGATTAATCTCTATTTGTTCAACTACGTTCTTGCTGTAGTTAATTGAATGGCCATCAATTAGCTGAGCCTATTTATTATGTATCTACTTGAGAGAAAGTGCATATTTAGGTAGTTGTTTGAACAACATCACTTTCGGAGTATAGATGAAATTCATAACCGAGGGTTTAGAGGTTGGATTAGAGATAACGATACCACGGGTGCAATCTAAAGTGAACTGTAATGCAATCTAGCTAGCGTAACTTGAGAGAGTGCGTCTAGTAAATTATCATAATTACTTGAGAGAGATTTATGGTAGATAGAGTGTTCATGATTGATAGAGACAACTAATCAAACTATAAGAAGTATCCGAGAAGGAAGTTCACCAACGGGGGAAACCATAACCTTAGACCTTTATCATAATTGTTTACAACACATTGTTAGTAATTGTTAGTTATTATTATTGTCAGTAGAATTAGTAAAACATCACCAATTTATATTAAAAAGTCTTGAGAGAATTGATTGAGTAAAAGTTGCGTATTCTAAAGACTTGATTGATACGTAAATTCCCTGTGGGATCGACTCTGGGCATAATACCCCGGATTATATTTGCAACGCCCGTTTAGTCTTTTATTAGACATAGTTGAGCGTGATCACGGTCGCTTAGTTCGTGCTCGAGCTGATTATCTGAGACTTACGAGGTAGTTGCCGGTGTTCGCAGTCCTTGTTTCTCCTTTCTTATTATTTTTTTCCTCTTGTATTGGCCTTTGGCACAGATTGTAGTAGACTCTGTTTCTAAACTGGTTGTTAGATGCTCATGACTTAGTGACATCCCGATGTCGGGCTATTAATCCGCACTTATGTTTTGGATCTTTACCATGTTGTTATGTAAATCTTATGTTAGTTTAACTGCTTTAGCTCACTTCTATTATATATTGGAATCATAATGAGAATGTCGGCTTTCCTAGTTCCACGATAGGCGCCATCATAACAGGTTAGGTATTTGGGTCGTGACAAGTTGGTATCAGATCCTAGGTTACATAGGTCTCACGAGTCATGAGCAGGTTTAGTAGAGTCTTGTGGATCGGTACGGAGACATCTCTACTTATCTTCAAGAGGCTGTAGAACCCTAGGAAAACTCCACATTCTTGAATTTTTGTCGTGCGAATCTATTGAGTCTGTTAACTAAACTTATGTTGTTTCGTTCTCTCACAGATGGTGAAGACTCGTACTACTAGGCAGGATGGACAACCACCAGTACCACCAGTCAGGGCCACCAGAGGCTGAGGTCGCGGTAGAGGCCGTGGTTGGGGCAGAGGTGCAGCCCGCACAGCAGCTAGGGCAGTACCTGCAGATCCACCAGTTTCCCCAGGTCAGGACCAGATCTCAGTTGTGGATGCACCAGCGGGACCAGCTCAGACACCACCTATGCCCATTGTGATTCTTGGTCTTCAGGAGGTCTTAGCTCAGATTTTGACCGTGTGCACCATCCTTTCTCAGGCGGTCTCTATTTCAATGGCCGCAGCCATTTCTCAGGCCGGGAGAGGCACTCAGACTCCCGTCGTCCGCACACCTGAGCAGGTAGTACAAGAACTCCAGACACTGGGGGCACCACCAGCCAAGCCGGTTGTAGCTGCTCAGGACTATGTGGTTTCTGCTATGCCTGAGGATGAGCATCGTATATTGGAGAGTTTTGGGAGACTCCAGCCTCCATCTTTCAGTGGTGTATAGGGAGAGGATGCAAAGGGTTTCTCGGATAGGTGTCAGAGGATACTTTGTACGGTAGGTATTCTGGAGACCAGTGGGGTCTCGTTCACTACCTTTTAGTTCTATAGGGCTGCATTCAGTTGGTGGGAGGCTTACACGAGGCATACGTCGGTCGGCGCTGCGCCCCTTACATGGTAGCAGTTCTCCCTTATCTTTCTGTAGAAGTTCATGCCTCAGTCACGCAGAGAGGAGTTGTGCAGACAGTTTGAGCAGCTTCGTTAGGGTGATATGTCTGTGACGTAGTATGAGATGCAATTCTCGGAGTTGGCCCATCACGCTATCTAGTTGGTTCCCACAGACAGGGAGATAATCAGGAGGTTTATAGATGGCCTCACTTTTCAGCTGCAATTGCTTATGACTTGAGAGAGAGTGTCTGGTTCTACTTTTGATCAGGTTGTCAACATTGCTCATCAGATTAAGATGGTTCGCAGTTAGGAGAGGGTTGAGAGGGAGCCCGAGAGGCCTCATGGACAGGGTGGATTTAGTGGTGATCCTTCTGGGGGCCGGTTCCAGCACAGCGATGTCGTCCTTTCAGACATGCTCAAACGGCTCGCCCAGTTCATTGTGGCGCATCATCTGGCCATAATTCTCATAGTTATTAGTAGGGTCGTTCATCTCTCGGTTCCCTTCCATCGTAGAGTTTGTCTCGTGCTCCATCGGGTCAGGGTTCGTCTATGTCGGACCCTTCTGCCAGTTATCCTAGTGCTCGGGGATCCCTTCAGTCCCCAGCACCAGCACCAGGGAGTTTTTATGAGTGTGGGGAGTTTGTTCACATGAGGAGAGGGTGTCCTCTTATAGTGGGAGGTCCCACTCCGTAGTGGAGTCAGTCTATGTCATCAACATCAGCTCCTCCACCACCCGGCCAGCCAGCTATGGGTTGAGCTCAGTCAGCTAGGGGTCGCCTAAGAGAGGGAGGTAGATCAGGGGGTGTCCAAGCCCATTTCTATGCCCTCCCTGCTAGAACGGATGCCATTGCTTCAGATGTTGTGATTACATGTATTGTCTCAGTTTTCCGCAGAGATACCTTTGTATTATTTAACCCTGGTTCCACTTATTCGTATGTTTCCTCGTATTTCGCTCATTTTCTGGATATACCCCATAGGTATTTAATTTCATCTATTCATGTATTTACTCCTGTGGGCGATATTATTATTATGGACCGCGTATATTGGTCATGTGTGGTGACTATTGGCAGTCGAAAGACCAGAGTGGATCTTTTGCTGCTCAATATGGTTGAATTTGATGTGATATTGGGTATGGATTGGTTGTCTCCATGCCATAGTGTTCTAGATTGTCACGCTAAGAATGTGACGTTGGCGATGTCGAGGTTGCCGAGGGTTGAGTGGAGCGGTTCTATAGACTATGTACCTAGTAGAGTGATTTCATACTTGAAGGCTCCGCGGATGGTTGAGGAGGGTTGTCTATCCTATTTGTCTTTTGTGAGGGATGTTAGTGCAGAGTCTCCTGCTATTGATTATGTTCCGGTGGTGCGTGATTTTTGTATGTGTTTCCTGCAGACCTGCTGGGCATGCCGCCTGACAGGGATATTGACTTCGGTATTGATTTGGTGCCGGGTACTCAGCCCATTTCTATTCCACCGTATCGTATGGCACCGGAGGAGTTGAAGGAGTTGAAAGAGAAGCTTCAGGAACTCCTTGATAAGGGGTTTATTCAGCCTAGCGTGTCACCTTGGGGTGCACCAGTTCTATTTGTGAAGAAGAACGATGGTTATATGAGGATGTGCATCGATTACAAGCAGTTGAACAAGGTCACAGTCAATAACAAGTATCCTTTGCCACGTATTGATGATCTGTTTGACCAGCTTCAGGGAGCGAGGATGTTCTCCAAGATTGATTTGAGGTCAGGGTATCACCAGCTGAAGATTCGGGATTCAGATATTCTTAAGACAACTTTCAGAACCCGATATGGCCATTATGAATTCCTTGTGATGTCCTTTGGGATGACCAATGCCCCAGCAGCGTTCATGCATTTGATGAACAGTGTGTTTCATCCTTATTTAGAAATATTCATTATTGTATTCATTGATGACATCCTGGTGTACTCTCGTAGCCAGGAGGAGCATCCCCAGCATCTGAGGATTGTGTTACAGATATGGAGGCAGGAGAAGCTTTATGCAAAGTTCTCCAAGTGTGAGTTTTGGCTCGGTTCAATGGCGTTATTGGGGCACGTGGTGTCCAGTGAGGGTATTCAGGTGGATTCAAAGAAGATAGAGGTGGTGCAGAGTTGGCCCAGACTGTCCTCAGACACGGAGATTAGGAGCTTTCTTGGTCTGGAGGGCTATTACCATTGTTTCGTGGATGGTTTTTCATCTATTGCCTCGCCCTTGAGCAAATTGACCCAAAAGGGTGCTCCATTCAGGTGGTCGGATGAGTGCGAGGAGAGCTTTCAGAAGCTCAAGACTTCTTTGACCACGGCTCCAATTCTAGTTTTTCCATCATCTTCTGGTTCTTACATAGTGTATTGTGATGCCTCGCGGATAGGTATTGGGTGTGTTCTGATGCAGGAGGGTAGAGTGATTGCTTATGCTTCACGCCAGTTGAAGACCCATGAGAAGAAATATCATGTCCATGATCTTGAGTTAGCAGCTATTGTTCACGCCTTGAAGATTTGGCGACACTATTTGTACGGGGTTCATTGTGAGATCTACACTAACACCGAAGTTTGCAGTATCTGTTCAAGCAGAAGGATCCTAACTTGCGTCAGCGGAGGTGGTTTGGAGCTTCTTAAGGACTATGATATCACTATTTTGTACCATCCCGGGAAGGCCAATGTGGTGGTTGATGCCTTGAGTCGCTGGGCAGAGAGTTTGGGAAGTTTAGCGTATCTACCAGCAGCAGAGAGACCTTTGGCATTGTATGTTCAAGCCTTAGCTATCCAGCTTTTCAGATTGGATATTTCAGAGCTGAGTCAGGTATTGGCTTGTGTGGTCTCTAGGTCTTTTCTTTATGATCGTATCAGGGAGCGTCAGTATGATGACCCCATCTGCTCGTCCTCCAGGACAGGGTCCGGCGTGGTGATGATAGAGATGTGACTATTGGTGATGACGGGGTGTTGAGGATGCAGGGCCAGATATATGTTCCTAATATAAATGGGCTACAGGAGTTGATTCTTGGGGAGGCCCATAGATCGCGGTATTCCATCCATCCAGGTGCCGCAAAGATGTACCAAGATTTGAGACAACACTATTGGTGGAAGAGGATGAAGAAGGATATAGTTGGGTTTGTGGCTCGGTGTCTCAACTGTCAGCAGGTTATGTATGAGCATCAGAGACCGGGTGGATTGCTTCAGGGTTTGATATCCTAGAGTAGAAGTGGGAGCGGATCACCATGTATTTCGTAGTTGGGCTCCCACGGACTTCGAGGAAGTTTGATGCTATTTGGGTGATTGTGGATCGGCTGATCAAGTCTGCGCACTTCATTCCAGTTGGTACTACTTATTCTTCAGAGCGGTGGCTGAGATTTACATCCGAGAGATTGTTCGCCTTCATGGTGTCCCAGTTTCCATCATTTCAGATGGGGGCACAAAGTTTACAACGCAGTTTTAGAGGGTCTGCAGCGAGAGTTGGGTACTCAGGTTGAGTTGAGCACATCCTTTCACCCTCAGATGGACGGACAGTCCGAGCGAACTATCAAGATATTGGAGGACATGTTACGCGCTTGTGTCATTGATTTTGGGGGTTCATGGGACCAATTTTTGCCGCTCGCGGAGTTTTCATATAGCAAGAGTTATCAGTCGAGCATTCAGATGGCTCCGTACGAGGCTTTATATGGGAGACGGTGTAGATCTCTGGTGGTATGGTTTGAGTCGTGAGGCTAGGATCTTGGGTACAGACTTAGTCCAGGATGCATTAGACAAGGTGAAATTGATTCAGGAGCGGCTTCGCACGGCGTAGTCTAAGCAGAAGAGCTATGCTGACAGGAAGGTCTGTGATGTGTCTTTTATGGTCGGAGAGAAGGTTCTGCTGAAGGTATAACCCATAAAGGGTGTTATGAGGTTTTGGGAAGAGGGGCAAGTTGATCCCTCAGTTCATTGGGCCTTTTGAGGTACTTCAAAGGATCGGGGAGGTGGCTTACAAGCTTGCCTTACCACCTAGCTTGTCGAGTGTGCATCTATTATTTCATGTTTCTATGCTCCGAAAGTATGTCGGCGATCCGTTCCATGATTTGGATTTCAGCACGGTTCAGTTGGATGGTGATATGACTGATGATGTGGAGCTGGTGGCCATTTTGGAGTGGCAGGTTCGGAAGTTGAGGTTAAAGGATATAGCTTTAGTGAAGGTGCAGTGGAGAGGTCAGCTTGTGAAGGGGGTCACTTGGGAGACCGAGTGGGAGATGTGGAGAAGATATCCACACCAAGTTTGAGGTCCTGGGGGCCTCAGGGGTGTTTCGGATGCTCATCGGAAGGAAATTTTGGACTTAGGCATTGCTGGATTCTTCTGGTGTTCTGTTGTTCCGCACCTGTGGTGGGGAGCCCACAAGTGCGGACCTGCAGAAGCGAAGAGGAGGTCGCAGGTGCGGGCAAGGCTGGGTAGGACTAGAAGCGTAGGTGCGGAGGATTGAGTGCATCTGTGAGCCCACAGGTGCGAGGCTAGGCCGCAGATGCGGAAGAATGAATCATGGGTAATTCCGCAGAAGCGGAAGATGGGGCGCGGAAGCGACTCCGCAGGTGCGAGACCTGGAGCGTATGTGTGAGCCCGATGGACTTAAGTGATTTTCGCAGGTGCGAAACTTTGGTCGCAGAAGCGTGTCCGCAGAAGCGGGCTAGGCACCGCAGGTGCGGTTTTGCTGGGTAGAACCCATAAATAGGAGACTTCGAGATTTTACCCCATTTTCACATTTTGGAACTCGGACTTTGGAGATTTTTAAGGAGATTTTTGAAGGGATATCAAGGTTATCACTGAGGTAAATATCTTGAGCCTAATTATCTTCAATAACGGTGTTTCCCCACATATTCTATGTGTAATTAGTGAGATTTTGAACGAAATTTGGGGGTTTAGGGTTTGGGAATTTGAAAGTGAATTTTGGGGTTTTGAAGGGGCAATTGAGGTTGGATTTTGATAAATTTGGTATGGTTAGACTCGTGAGTGAATGGGATTTGGGGTTTTGTGACTTTCATTGGGTTTCAAGACATGGGTCTGGAGGGCCGGGTTGAGCCGATTTCGGAATTTGGGCTACATTTTCATAATTTCCTTGTGGAATCGGTCCTTTTAGCCTATATTGACTATCTCGTACTGTTTGTGTCTATATTCGGGGCATTTGGAGGCCGATTCGAGAGGAAAAGGCATACCGGAGTAGGATTTTTGCGCGATTGAGGTAAGTAACAGTCTTAAATCTGGTTTTGAGCATATGAAACCCCGAGAATTGGTATGATGTGAACATTTGGAGGTGACGCACATGCTGGGTGATGGGCGTGTGAGTGTGCACCATGAGGGATTGAGACTTGGTCCGTCCTGTGAGACTGTGAAGTCGAATAGTCCATTATTATCACCTGTTTTCCCTTGTTTTGAGTAATTGACTGCCTTACATGTTAGAAACCATGCTTAGGTCATATGATATCACTGTTGGGACTCGTAGCGGTCGTATACTTGTTGAATTGACTGCTAATTGTTGTCTTGTACTCAGTCACCGTCTTACATGTGTATTATATCTCAGCTCTCTCTCATTTCTTGTTGATACTTTTTATATTCTCTATTTGGGCTGATTATTGTGATATTCTATGAGCCCGGGGGATGGAGAGGCTAGTGACTGAGATAGGGCCCGAGTGCCGAGCTGTGAGCTGTGTGAGGTATATGAATCGGGTTGCACGACGCAATAAGCCTTAAGGCTATATATATATATTATGCATCGGGTTGCACGCCGCAACAATATTAGATCGGGTTACACGCCGCAATAATATTTAGATCGGGTTGCACGTCGCATCAATATAATGCTTGGTCATAAGGAGCCCTTCCGGAGTCTGTACACCCCTAGTGAGCGCAGGTACCTATTGATCGTGTGTATTGAGGGCTGAGAGCCGAGAGTATGAGTTGTTGAGATGAGTTGAGTGATTGTTGCCTTAAGAGGCTGTTTTTGCTTTTATCTATTCTTGAACTTATTTGTTATCTATTGTTGTTGTGAAATTTCTGGAAGATTCATATATGTTTTACTTGAGCTCGAACTGATTTGACTTAAACTACCGGATTTGAAAGCATGTTCACTCTTTACTAAAAACTTTTGAAATGAACTGTATTTTCATTGCTCGTCACTGCTTCTTAGTTCCTTATTTAATTATGTTACTTACTGAGTTAGTTGTACTCATGCTATATCTTGCACTTCATGTGCAGATCCAGGTGTGTACGGTTCTAGCGGTTGCTGAGTTTGTGCCCGAGGTGATTATCGGAGACTTACGAGGTAGTTGCCGGCGTCCGTTATCCTTGTTTCTCCGTTATTATTATCATTTCCCTCTTGTATTGGAATTTGGCACAGATTGTAGTAGACTCTGTTTCTAAACTGGTTTTTAGATGCTCATGACTTAGTGACACCCCGATGTCGGGATATTAATCCGCACTTGTGGTTTTGGTCTTTACTCCGTTGTTATGTAAATCTTCTATTAGTTTAACTGCTTTAGCTCACTTCTGTTATATATTGAAATCATAACGAGAATGTTGGGTTGCCTAGTTCCACGATAGGCGCCATCACAAAAGGTTAGGTATTTGGGTCGTGACACCGCCGAACTTGCAAGGGCTAAATCAGAGGATGAGAAGGTTATGGTCGAGGCGTAGGCAATCGTGGCCGTTTACGCGTCTGATGATGAGGCTGCTCAAGACCAAGCAAGAGAAGCTGCCAAGACTGCTCAAACTCGGGCACAGTGTGCTGCCGAACTCGCCAAGTGCCAATCTTAGAGAGAAACCCTCGAGAAGATCCATGCTCGGGGTTTTGATCTTACTGATGAGATTCAGAAGGCCAAAGAGTACGAAGATGATTCTAGGGCACTGGCCTCCTCCGATGACAATGACGGTGACGATGACAGAAACAAGAGCGGGTCTGAGGATGGGGAAGACCCCGATGGAGAAGAAGCTGCTTCCGAGGAAAATTAGGAATCTTAGAATTTTCTCTTTTGATTTTTTTCGTGTAGGACCCTGACCGGTCCTTTGTATATATCTTCATATGTATAAAACCTTTCTTTTTTCTCTGTTTTGTCTTTATCTCGACCTCTGCCTTGTGAAAAATTTTGATTCGCTTATGCCTTATGAAATTTTTGATTCTCTTATGCCTTATGAAAATTTTGTTTGTAAATTCGAAGCTTAGGCAACTTGATCGAAGTCGGACTAATGTAGTTTTTATAGTTGAGTGAGTACTCGCTCGAACTCAAAATAGGATGACCCTTAGGTCTTAGTTGAGTGTGGACGATTCCTCGAACCCAGAAAATAACATAGCCCTTAGGCTCTTGAATTGGGCCGATATGGCCTCAAAAGAATGGCGATTTTCCCTTTTCAGCTTAAAAGTTAATCATAAAAATTTCATCGTGCCTTAGCACGAGATAAATATGTACCCATTAGGTTTTTTAAGGTTTGGTGTTATCGAAACCCTTTGCTTTGTTATGCCTTAGCATAATATTGTTCGAGGGTTCGTACAATTCGATACCCCTTAGGGTTTTTCGAGAGTTGATGTTGTCGAAACCTTTTTGTCATTTTGCCGAGGATAACCTTTTTAACCGGTTTATAAAAGTATTTGAAGGCCTATTTTATAACGGAATTCGGACATCTCTGAACCGTGTTAATTTGGCCATAGCCTTTAGTTTGGGATTTTCCCCTTAGGTTTGTTTCCTAGTTACACTTTGAACTTGTTCAAAGTGTCAGTCCGCGAGTGGGGTGGTCGTGGCCTATAAAATTGAGGATTGCCTTTTTGAAGTCTTACAATCTCGAGGTTTAGTAATTCGATCATGTAGATTGTTTGAGCGGCAGTCCCCGAGTATGGGTAGTAGTTTGGACTTCAGTTGTGATCGGCCCTTAAGCCAGTTTCCACAATAGATCATAAGTATAAAATTGTAAAGTATAAATTTTTCTAGGGCATGGAACATCTGGTAAGGAAAAATACTTCTTTCAATAGATTATACATGCGTACATGTTTTTTCATTAGGGCTCGAATAATCTACATGGACACGGTTCATTCGACCGTTTGGCCCTTTACAAAATTTACCTATCGAGACCCTATTGACACGAAGTATTTTCCTTGTAATCATCCGAGGGTGATGCCCCCCAATATTCGAGGTTGATTATAAAGAAGCCTCGGATACTGTTGAATTGCTCTAAGTTAGCACGAACAATGGTTGCCTCGTTAAAAACCTTGTAGGAAAAACCTATTTGGGACAAAAACCGGTCTAAGGGAAAAAGAGTGCAACGCGTGCTTTCAGACCTAAGGACTTCATGTTTGGAGAACCCTTCGATGTCTTCAATCGAACACCTGCAGCTAGTTTATAAAATGAAAATGAAAACGGAGAAAGGTCGTACCTTAGCAGTAATATCGTTTGAGGAGCGATACGTTCCAATTGTTTGGTAATTGTTCGTCGTTCATCATACCTCGACCACCCGATCGACCTTCCCTGTGGACCCTACCTTCAGGATCAACGCCCAAATTGCATTTAGGGCGATATTTGAACCGACGTCGACGGATTTGCAATTGGTACTCCCTCTAGATCAGCCTGAGGCACCCCGATCCCTGGGGCGGCTATATTATCGTTTTCCCCGTGAAATATGAGTCTGTTGTCACCATGTGTGGGTGTTGTTTGTGAATTTGGCATGTTTTATCCTAAAAGCAAAAATGCTTACAAGAACAACCGTAAAGTAGTGTGTGTTATCGGAATCAGTATTAAGCAATCACTATTATCCGTAGCCCTACGGTGGCGCCAAATTGTTTACCCTTAAAATTAGATAAAAATTAAAGTTATAATGTGGTTTTAAGGATACGCGATTTCATTTAACACCAACTGATAAATATGAAGACTAATAATAGTAATCAATAGTAAACTAAAGCAAACTAGTGTTTAAATGAAACTCCGCTCTCGAGTTAGAGTACCCTCGAACTGATTGGTGCAAGAACAGTTTAAAAATATAACAAGCTGATGAACAAAAATGTAAGCGAGAAAGACAATTATATTGTTTTGATGTCTGTGAATGATGTCTTACAAATGACTAGAACTCCTCTTTATATAGCAGAGGAATTTTACTTATGGTATAACCCTAATTATAGAAAGAAATCTCATGATTAGCGAGTTTTCCGTTCGTGATTTGATCCGTTCCAAGATTTCCGCCATGATCTTCGACCTCTCACGGATATCTCGCCTTTCCGTTATCATGTTATCTTCGATCTTGCTCGATGTCCGCGTTATTTGGTCTTGATCGTTACTGGCCTCGATTTCAACAGGTATCCCGAATCTCGAAACTCGAGATCTCGTCTTCATGCTTCGTTCTGAACCACTATGGGGCCGACCCTCGATGCAACTCTCTGGCCTCGGTCAAACAGTAAAATTAGGTGGGCCCGATTTTAACCGTATACAAATACACTGAGCCATAATATGATCTACTTATTCATTTCAGTTTTCTAACCAATTAATATTATTATTTAGAGAATTCATGAGAGTTTAAATATTTATGCTCAAAACTCTTTTTTTTTTTATTATCCGGAATTGATACCTACTGTACTTGTTACATGTAAATTCAATAGAGCAAAAAGCGATTCGTCCGCGATAAATCTTGTCTTGAAATAAAGCACCAAACCAAATTTTAGTTCAAATTTCCAAGAAGGTGCCGCAAGAGAAAATGTCAAAGGGAAGGCCAAAAGTTGAGCTTCTCCGTGAAACATCATTATATAGACTCGAAATGAAAATGGCCATAAATAGAGCTTAAAATATTTAAATAATCAAATCGGAGCTATTAGAAAGTAAATCTATATAAGCATTAACTGATAACCCGGTAAGAGTGATAATTAACCTATTATTAAAAATTTTAAATTGACATATAGTGTGTGAATTGAGTATTGTGAATCTTGAAATCCCCCTCTCCAAGAAAAAAAATCCCCTGCCCCAAAAAGCCCGGGGAAGAGGATTTTCTGAATGTTTCAGTACTATTGCAAAAGCTGATTTGGTGCATGTATGGAATGATGTGTGCTTTTAGCATTTGGCAACATCTTATTATAGTTTTTCCTTCTATCTTTTTATGATGACCCAAAAGGTCATCTCCTGTTTTAGAAATTAATCTCCTGTTTTAGAAACTAAAACTGTATTTCGAGACCTTGAAAATCTCCTTTTATCTCACCTCGTTTTAGGTGCGCAGTCCGGGCGTATATCCGGAAAGCTTTTATGAGAGAAATGCTAATTTTGCCTATAAAATTGAATTTAAGTTGACTTCGGTCAATATTTTAGGTAAATGGACCCAGACCCGTGATTTGACAGTCCCAGAGAGTCCGTAGGAAAATATGGGCCTTGGGCGTATGCTCGGAATCGAATTCCGAGGTCCCAAACCCGAGAAATGAATTTTTGAAAGAAATTGTTTAACTGAAATTTATAAGAGTTTTTGCAAATTTGGCTATATTTGAAATTGATGGTGTCGGGCCCATATTTTGGTTCCGAAGCTCGGTACATGTTTAATATGATATTTGAGTTGTGCCTATAAAATTTGGTAAGAAACGGAGGTCATTTGACGTGATTCGGAACCGTAGTTGTGAAATTTGAAACTTTGAAAGTTCTTGAGATTTTTCTTTGATTTTTATGTTAAATTCGTTGTTTAAGATGTTATTTTGGCGATTTGATCACACGAGTAGGTCCGTAGGATGTTTTTAAGGTTGCGTACATGTTTGGTTTGTGTCACACCTCTTTTTTTTACGCAACCTTATTACGTGGTTGAGTTAGAAGAGTTTTTTCCAATTAAAGTGACGTTTTGAAAAGGGATTATTTATTATTTAGAGTCGCCACTTGGAATTGAGTTTTGGTGTTCCAACCTTTTATTTTGAATCTCTTATCAAAAGGAAGGTTTGACTCTTAATTTATGGTCTACGAAAACAGAAGACTGAGTAAGGAATTCTGTTGACTGAGGGGAAGGTGTAAGGCATCCCTCGAGTCCCATGGTTCTAGCACGGTCGCTTTTATTGATTAATGTCCGGCTTAAATCAATTCTTGGATATTCTT
>MDKI01230618.1:0-20356 GCA_005239505.1 Nicotiana paniculata
ATACCGAATTAATTCGGTTCGGTTCGGAATTCGGTTTTCCGGATTTTATGCCCACCCCTAACCTCGACCACGGCCTCGACCTCTCGCTGGTTTAGTTGACTTTCTTAACTATTAGGCTACTTTAAGAGACTAAATGCCTCAATTCTCACCATAACCACTCCGAACCCAAACCAACTGACCCAACACAACAAAATCAGGCTAGCAATATATAACAAATGCAGAAATGGACGAGATAAATCTCTCGGAACGACCGGCCGGGTCGTTACTGTCACATGCCTTATGAACTGCTAACACGTATCCTTATGACATTACTAAACTAGAAAGTTAAAGGAAGATCTCACATAAGAAATGGCAAAATAATACCGAGGAAGCAAGAAGAACAGGTTGGAAAAGCAGGATAAGGAGCACTAAAGAAACACACAACCTAGTTTTTAAGAGGCAACAACTAAATTGGCTACTTTGAAACTAAAATTAGTATTGATATTTTCATTCGAATGTTTAAATTGAAAACTTAAAGATATAGAAGGTGAACTTACCAATAGGCTAATACCAGTAACTGAAGTAAAGGAAGTAGCCATAGAAGCACCAGAGATGGGTGTTAATGGGTCATGAGAGTTTTGCACTTTTATTTCAGGTTGGACATTTATTTGGGCTCAAGGGAATTAATTTTAATAAATGACACATGGGCCAAACGAGTTTAATTTTTCAAGACCAATAATTTTTATTACTAGATTAATAATTAGCCCATTCTCCCATCATAAATAAATGTCTCCTAATTTGAAAGATGCAGTAGTATAAATTAGTTTAGGAAAATCACTTATGAACTTTCAAATCTTCAAATATTAAAATTCGTGCCGAAACCTATCAATTCAACCTGGAATGACGTGAAATTTTGCAGACAAGTCATAAATAATACAACGGACCTATAGCCACTCTCGGATGTCCATTCCGAGCCCGATATCAAAATTTCACCTATCAGCCGAAATCGCCGAAATTCTAACTCTCGCCGAACTACCTTAAATTACTCTACGGACCTCCAAAACCAGTTCCAGACGCGCGCCTAAGTCCAAAATCATCATACGAAGTTGTTGACATCACCCGGAACTCTTTCCGAGGCCGTTTACACAAAAGTCAAACCTTCGGTCATCTTCCATCACTTAAGCTTCAAAAATTGAAATTTTCCTCCCAATTCGACTCCGGATTATCTGGTAACTGAATCCAACCACGCACGCAGGTAGGTATACCCAATGTGAAGTTGTTCATGACCTTAAGCCACTGAACAAAGTTTAAATTCTCAAAAATGATCGGTCGGGTCGTTACATTCTCCCCCTCTTAAAACAAACGTTCGTCCTCGAACGTGCCGAGATTCACCTCGAACTCATCAATTCACCGAATGCACACTTCCAACACACACCCGCGGGTGATCCCACGTCACCTCAACCTACATAAGCCTGATGACACCATCACAACTGCAATTTAGCCTTCCCATCACCACCGATAAGCCTCATACCTCTACTTCTCACCTTCTACTTATTTCCAAAAGACTCGATTCTAAATCCATATCCGGAAAGCTGCATCAACTCATGCCTACACCTACAAGGCACAACCATACAATGACACACATCGCATATGGGCTCAATATAACACTTGTGATCACAATAGCTGCCTGAATCCAACCCAACATTGGCAATTAGCCCCACATATGAAAGAACTCTGTTTCCAAACCCCAAAATACTGATAATGATGCAATAAACATGAAGACTTCATTATTAGACACCTGAATCACCAAGCCACAACTAACACCACCTGACACACATCTCGCAAGCTAAAACTAAAGAAGCACATGACGAAAATGACTGAATATGAAAAGAGAAACATATAAAGGAGCTATCAAACAAGCCCGTAGGCATAACTCTTTAATAATACTGACTTACCAAAAGCAATATAACAAGGAAGAAGCAAAGCATATGAACAAATCACAAGGATTACATTTGATAAAAATTTCCACCGCTGAACCGAATATCATGCCTGAGTCCCTCAATGAATCTACATACTCGCCTCCTAACTGAAGCAACCAAAGGAGGTGTATATCTGGCCAACTCACTGAATCTAACGGCATACTCCAATAGTGACATACAGCTCAAACTCCACGCGCCATACATCCCGAAGGAATTAAGGTGTAACCTCCCTCAAAGTATCTCCGAAAACTGAATCCATGATAGTGAAGCTAACTCGGCGGTTACCCCAACTCATATGCCTCCACCACTGATCAACCCACTACTCTGAACCTGAGACATGACAAAACAATCCTGCTCATCTCTACAACATCCAAAATGCGAAGAATATAGTGACACTCCCCCAGGAAACCCGGGGCACCATCTGCTGCCAATCCACTAAAAGATAGAAGGGTGGTACTTCCTGTACCTCTCAATTCCAAGGTATTGTTCCTCCGATGCTACTGCCCTAACCACGGGCTGAACTGAAACCACATGTCGTGCTGCCATGACAACTGGAACCTGACCAATATGATCTCGCTGCTCTGGAGTGTAGACGGTGGGAGTCTGAACTCCTCCCCTAATATGCGAAGCAACTGGTGCACTAGAATCAACACTGCCTGAGTTAATGTACCAATTTTACTCAAAACTATGCCCAGACCTCCTGAAGTCCGGGGTTGCAACAGGCACCCCCAGTACCTCTCCCCCAACTAGAACTTCTGGCGACTACTCAACGGCTGCTCTGTTAGGTATCTTAACTGCGACACGTGCTCCTTGTCGGCCTCTGTCTCTGACCCTTGCGACATTTTCTTCGGGTAACATCATCAGGAACCCAGTTTGTGTCCTTACCATCGGTGAGAGAATGGAAAGATAATTTCAAACTTCAAGATCAATGATTTCGCACGATAGAGGTGAATGAAGTGAAATTGTCCTAATAGTTTCGTAGCCTCTCGAAGATAAGTACAGATGTCTCCGTACCGATTCGCAGGACTCTACTAAACTCACTTATGACTCGTAGCACCTATGAACCTAGAGCTCTGATACCAACTTGTCACGACCCAAATTTCCCTCCGTTGGGTACCGTGATGGCACCTAGTATTAGGTACTAGGTAAGCCCAACATTTAACCACAATAACAATAATAAAAGAACTTTAACAATCTCGATAATAGAAATCTTGACTGAGTCTACATTTTCCCCCAAAACCCGGTAAATACAAGTCATAAGCTCAACGAAATCTTTCTACCAAATCTAAATATATATGTCTAGAAATAAGTAAGTATAGTTGAAATAAACAGGAAGGTGACTCTGAAGCCTGCGAATGCAGCAACAGGTTTACCTTGAGTCTCCTCAACAATCATCCGTGCAGCTACTAACAACAAAAACCTAGATCTGCGCAAACAAAAATGCATAGAAGTGTAGTATGAGCACATCACAGTGGTGCCCAGTAAGTATCAAGACTAATCTCAGTGAAGTAGTGACGAGGACTAGTCAAGACACCACTGGTCTACAAAATAAATAACATGAATATAGAAATGACCGAACGTTACATCTATCTAAGACTTCACTGAATAATTTACAACAATGACAATATAAAGCTAAAGGAAATTACAGAAATCAATCACAAAACAGCACAAAAATACACAGAAAGATGGAAAACAAAACAAGTCAAACCGAAAGGAAACACAATACAATAGAGAACACTAATAACTCAACCCTACGTAGGTTTGTTCACATCGGGCGTTAGCCAGTAAAATCCATAAACTGGTGGAAATATTTAAACAACAGTTCATATGGAAAACTTTTGCAAATAAAATCATTTTAGTATGGAAGAGTTTCCTTTGAAAACATACTTTCTCCAAAAGTAGATATAAGTATATTTAATAGAGAGAATTACGTAAAAACATAGTTTCTTTAGAATACGAAACTTCCCAAAGATGCTTTCCTAATAAATGATTTTCCAATATCATTTTAGGCAAGACTAGTGCTTTTCAAATATACCTTCGATGTAAAAGTTATTCAAATATAATCATGTCGAAACCTTTGCTTTTCAATAATACTTTTCAATAAAATCCTTTGATCAAAATCTCCTCAAGATTTATCTACCGGAACTCAGTCCGTAACTCAAAAATTCCCATGCAGTATAGGAGGAATATCAAATCTTGCCAATAAATGCAGTAAGAGATCAGTAGGAATATCCAAATTTAGAACAACGGAATAAAATGCAAAGACAAGTGCACGACATCACCCTTCATGCTTTTACTCTCATCCTCACCAAAACAAGTGCACGACATCACCCTTCGTGCTTTACTCTCATCCTCACCAAAACAAGTTTACGACATCACCCTTCGTGCTTTACTCTCATCCTCACCAAAACAAGTGCACGGCATCACCCTTCGTACTTTACTCTCTTCCTCACCAAAACAAGTGCACGACATCACCCTTCGTGCTTTTACTCTCGTCCTCACAATAAATAAATAAAAAAGGGAACGACATTATCCTTCGTGCTTAAATAAAATAAACATGGCACGACATTATCCTTCGTGCTTAAATAAAATAAACATGGCACGGCATCACCCTTCGTGATTTTACACTATCATCCTCACAATAAATAAATACACGGCATCACCCTTCGTGCTTCACACTCTTCCTCACCCAAACAACATCAAGAACAACAATTTGCAAAGGAAAATCAACAATAAGAACCATAAACATCCCGGCAAGGGAATCACAATGCAAACAATACCATTGACAGCATAAACAGTAATAGAAACCGTAACATCTCGGCAAGGGAATCAGCAAGGCACACAACATCATCAACAACATGAATAATAAGAGAAACCACATGATCCCGGCAAAGGAAACAACTATAACCAATCTCATCTAAACATTTAACTTCACGGAATAAACTCAACTTAAACAAAGGCGAAGTAATAGGCAACATCAAGGAAATACCAATAACATAAATATCTAACAATTAAACCTAAGTGGCACTTAAGGGAATAGTCATATAAATAACAATGTAAGACTCACGGGCATGCTTGACTATAACGACCCGGTCCGTGGTTACATGGAACCTCCATTATAATTGATGTTATTGACTTGTAATAGGTTGGTTATTCTGTTGTTGATGTGTTAGAGTCGATAGGCTTGAAATCGAATGGTTGTAGTGAGAGTTCAGTCATTTAGCCTTTAAAAATAGTCTTAAAATGAGAAAAGTTAACTAAGAGTTGACTTATTGGTAAACACCTCGGAATGCGGATTTTATGGCTCAGATAGATTCGTTAGGTGATTTGGGACTTAAGAGTGTGTTCAGAATAATTTTTATGATGTCCGGTGTAGAATTAGGCTTGAATTGGCGAAAGTTAGTTTTTGGTGATTTTCGGTCGGCAGTGGAAAATAGTCTATCGGGGTCGGAATGGAATTAAGATAGTTGGAACAGGTTCGTAATGTCATTTTGGATGTGTCTGCAAAATCTCAGGTCAATCAGAGTTTTTTTGAATAGTTTTGGCATCATTGGTGGCTTTTAGAAATTTCAAAGTTCTTAGGCTTGAATCCGATGTAATTTTGGTGTTTTCATGTTAGTTTTGGTGTTTTGATGTTAGTTTTGGTGTTTTGAGAGTGCAACTAAGTTTGATCGATGTTATGGGATATGTTGGTAAGTTTGGTTGTGGTCCTGAGGGGCTCGGGATTGATTTCGGGTGGTTAACGAGTATTTTTAGACATAAAGAAAGAGCTGATTTTCTGGTTTTTGTGCAGCAGGGAATTGTGCATCGCGATCGCATGGCAAAGGCTACGACCGCGTAGAACACTCTGAGGGCCAGGCAAAATTGTGCATCGCGATCGCGTGTATCGGAGTGCGATCGCGTAGGTTTGGAAGAAGGTGAAGTGCGATCGTGTAGGCTAGGTCGCGATTGTGTAAGGTCATGACAGGCGCGTGGGGGTGAGGTCAAAGGGTCTTCGCGATCGCGTGAATCTGGTTGCAATCGCGTGAGGTTGAGCTGTTGTGAACCGTGATTGCGTGGTTTTTTCCATGTTCACAGTGAAGAAATCACTGGGCAGTATATAATTAAACCCTCCGCGACTTAAACCCTTTTTACAGTATTTTTTGTACGGACAGAGAGCTTTGAGGGCGATTTTTGAAGAGGGAAATCAGTGTTCTTCATAGAGGTAAGTGTTTCGATCATTAAACCTCGTTTATGGGTGATTATAGAACATAATCTCAGTATTAATTCATGAAAATCAGTAGAATAAGGTCGGTTTAGGGCTTGAGATTTTGAGACCTTTATGGATTGATTTGAGGGGTCAAACGAACTCCGATTTTAGTGTTCTTTATATGTACGGACTCGTGAGATGAGGAAGAACAGTTTTGTATAAAAATTTCTGTGTTTCGTGACGCGGGCCTGGGGGTCGGGTTTTGACCAAATTCGGGTTTTTGAGCTAAATTTGATATTTTTCGATTGGAATTTATTCCTTAAGCATGAATTGATGATAAAAATCTAAACTTGATCAATTTGGAGCCTTCGGAAGTTGATACGAGAGGTAAGCGTGTTGCGGAATAGTTTCCGGGCTAGTTTTGAGGTAAGTAATGTCTTTAAATCCTGTCCTGAGGGTATGAAACCCCGGACTATGCACCCTTCCACGGGTTTTGAAATGAAAAGGTTGAAACTTTGGAAATATCTTCCTATTTAGGCGACTATTGAGTTGCTATACCGATTTTTACGCCTATGCTTAATTAGTATTATTATATTATGATATGATTTGGGATGTAAGCCATGTTTGGGGCCTAGTGCCGATCTGTTTACCCCTTGGGGGCTGTTTTTACTATTTTTCTCACTTGATATGTTATAATTTTCACGCAGTCTTTTCTTGATAATTGTTTTGACACTCAAAGTATTTTAATACTATTTCTTAAAAATGAAACACTGTTTTGGGTCGAGAACTCGGTATATTTATGGCCTGAAGGGCAAATTGAGAGCGTCTGACTGAGTGAGGCTGCGGGCCTATATTGTGAGGATGTTATGATATGAGTGTGGCTGCTGGCCAATATTGTGAGTGACTTATGCCATGATGTGGTTTTTTTATAGCGTCTTGGAATGTAGGATCCCCTCCGGAGTCTGTACACACCCCCAATGAGCGCAGGTACCTAATGAGTGATGCCCGCGGGGCTTATGCTGAGTGATTGTGAGGATGCCTGATGGGGTAATACTGAGTGACTGTGAGGATGCCTGATGGGCCGACACTGAGTGACTGTGAGGATGCCTGATGGGCTGTTACTGAGTGACTGTGAGGATGCCTGATGGGATGATATTGAGTGATGGTGAGGATGCCTGATAGGCAATGGTTACGATAAATGATTTTAGCCCGAGGGGCAGTTTTATGAAGAATTTTTACTAAGTTTTTGAACGATGATTTACCTCGTTTTCAAACTGGTGTTATTGAGAATTTTTCTGAGATATACTGATATTAGACTTGTTTTCAAAGGATTTCTGGAAACTGATTTCAAACTTATTAATTGTTGAATACTACATGGTGACTTGATATTTTGCTGGTTTTTTGAAATTGTGTAGCTGTACTGTGTGTTTTAAAATTCTCAGACTATGATTTATTTTCATTACTACTGAGTTGACGTACTCATCATTACTCCCTGTGCCTCTGTGCACAGATTCAGGTGACGGTCCGGAGCAGTAGCTATCTCGGTTCATTAGCAGCAGCTACGGGATTTCGAGGTAGCTGTCCAACATCCATAGCTTCTCCATTTCCCTTCCTTATTTAGTTTTAGCGTTTAATTCAGAGACATATATTATGGTTTTAGCAGAGTTAGATTTATTTATTCTTAGATGCTCATGACTATTGAGTCCAGTCTTGGGAGGTTTTGTTTAGAGTTGTCAGATATTTATTGGGGGTGCAAAGACTTAAAGTACTTATATTATATTTTGTTTGCTGTTATTATTGTTATTGAACTGTTATAATATGAACAAGCGAGTAGTAATGAGGTGGTTGGCTAGCCTAGTTCCACGATAGGCGCCATTACGGCCTGTTAGGATTTGGGGTTGTGACAAGTTCGTATCAGAGCTCTAGGTTACATAGGACTCAACGGTCATGAGCAGGTTCAGTAGAGTCTTGCGGATCAGTACGAAGATGTCTGTACTTATCTTTGAGAGGCTGCAGAACTCTTAGGAAACATCTATATCTTTCTGAACTCTTTCGTGCCAATCTATTAATTCTTGAAATCTAAACTTATGTTATTTCATTCTCTCACAGATGGTGAGGACACGCAATACCAATCAGGGTGACCAGGCACCATCCAGACCCACAAGGGGTCGGGGCCGTGGTAGAGCTGGGGGACCTGCCCGTGTAGCAGCCAGGATAGTGCCACAGGATCCCCCTATCGTCCAGGATCAGGTTCCCACCGATGTTGCTCCAGCGGGACAGGCTCAGGCACCTGCTGTGCCTATTGTTATTTCGGGTCTTCAGGAGACACCCTGGATCAGATATTGACAGTGTGTTCCAATTTAGCTCAGGCAGTGGCGATGACCACTACTGCCAATGCAGCTCAGGCCGAGGGAGGCAATCAGACTCCAGTTACCCGGGCACCTGATCCATTTGTACGAGGTATTCAGGCACCGGGAGCAGCCCCAGATCAGCCAGTTGGTCCAGTTCAGGGTTATGTGGTCCCTGCTATGCCTGAGGATGAGCATCGCAGGTTGGAGAGGTTCAACAGACTTCAGCCTCCGACTTTCAGCGGTACAGAGGGAGAGGATGCCCAAGGGTTTCTAGATAAGTGCCAGAGGATACTACGTACTGTGGGTATTTTGGAGACCAGTGGGGTATCATTTGCTACGTTTCAGTTTGCGGGTGCTACCTTTACTTGGTGGGAATCATTCGAGAGGCGTAGGCCGGTTGGTTCAACACCGCTCGCCTAGCAGCAGCTCTCCACGATCTTTTTGGAGAAATATGTTCCTCAATCCCATAGAGAGGAGCAACGCAGGCAGTTTGAGCAGCTGTGCAAGGGAGAGTTGTCAGTTACTCAGTACGAGATGAGGTTTTTTGAGTTGGCCAGACATGCTTCGGAGATAGTCCCCACTGTTAGGGAGCATATAAGGATATTTGTGGATTGTCTTAAGTATCAGCTTCGGATTTTGATGACCAGAGAGAGGGTGTATGGAGCCATGTTTGAGCAGGTTGTTGATATAGCTCAGGACATTGAGTTGGTTCGCAGGCAGGAGCGTGAGGAGAGGGAGGCTAAGAGGCCTCGGGGATCAGGTAATTTCAGTGGTGCCCTTCTTAGAGGGAAATTCCAGCCTAGCATAGGTCGTCCATTTAGACCTCCACAGCCAGATCGCCCAGCTTACATTGGCGTATCGTTGGGGTAGGGTCCTCGAATTATCATCAGGGACGTTCATCTTTTAGTGCCCTTCCAGCTCAGAGCTCCGCTCGAGCATCATCTTATCAGGGTTCTTCTATGCGAGGTTTGTCTGGTGGTTATCATGGTGGCAGAGGCTCTCGTAAGTTTTCATCTCCAGCTCCAGGTAGTTGTTATGAGTGTGGAGAGTTCGGACATGAGTGGAGGCAGTGTCCCCGTCGTCCTAGTAGTTCATCTCAGCAGAGGATTCAGCCCTCGGCTTCAGTCCCAGTCACTTCACCACCTACCCAGGCAGCTAGGGGTGGGGGTCAGGCAGCTAGAGGCCGTCCTAGAGGGGGAGGTCAAGCAGGTGGAGGCCATCCACATATTTATGCACTTCCGGCTAGGCCTGATGCAATGGAATCCGATGCGGTGATTACAGGTACCATTTCAGTTTGTCACACTGATGCTTTGGCTTTATTTGACCCTGGTTCCATGTACTCGTATGTTTCATCTTATTTTGGCCACTTCCTGAATATGCCCCGTGAGTCTTTATTTACGTCTATTCATGTTTCGACTCCGGTGGGTGATACTATTGTTGTGGATCGTGTGTATCGGTCGTGTCTTCTATCTATTGGGGGTATGGAGACCCGAGTGGACTTGATGTTACTCATTATGGTTGATTTTGATGTACTTATGGGCATGGATTGGTTATAACCATGTCATGCTATCCTTGATTGTCACGTTAAGACCGTGACCCTAGCTATGCCCGGAATTCCGAGAGTTGAGTGGAGAGGGTCTATAGAGCATGTGCCTAGCAGGATGATTTCTTATTTAAAGGCTCAACGTATGGTTGAGAAAGGGTGTGAGTCTTATCTTGGTTTTGTGAGGGATGTCAGTAGTGAGACTCCATCTGTTGATTCTGTTCCTGTAGCCCGTGATTTTTCGGTACGTATTTCCTGCAGACCTGCCAGACATGCCACCTGACAGGGGTATTGATTTTGGTATTGACTTGGTGCCCGACACTCGGCCTATTTCTATTCCACCTTACCGTATGGCACTAGCAGAGTTGAAAGAATTGAAGGAGAAGCTTCAGGAACTCTTAGATAAGGGGTTCATCCGACCTAGTGTGTCGCCTTAGGGTGCGCCGGTGTTGTTTGTGAAAAAGAAGGATGGCTCCATGCGTATGTGCATTGATTATAGACAGCAGAATAAGGTTACGGTGAAGAACCGGTATCCTTTACCTCGTATTGATGACTCATTCGATCAGCTTCAGGGAGCTAAGGTGTTCTCCAAGATTGACTTGAGGTCTGGGTATCATCAGCTGAAGATTTGGGATTCTGACATTCCGAAGACTGCTTTCAGGACTAGATACGGTCATTACGAGTTTATGGTTATGTCATTTGGGCTGACCAATGCCCTAGCCGCGTTCATGCAATTGATGAACATCGTGTTTCAGCCTTACCTTGACTCGTTCTTCATTGTATTCATTGATGACATCCTGGTTTATTCTTGTAGCCAAGAAGAGCATGCTCAACACTTGAGGGTTGTGCTACAGATATTGAGCGAGGAGAAGCTTTATGCAAAGTTCTCCAAGTGTGAGTTTTGGCTTGGTTCAATGGCTTTCTTGGGGCACGTGGTGTCTAGTGAGGGTATTCAGGTTGATCCGAAGAAGATCGAGGCGGTGTAAAGTTGGCCCAAACCGTCCTCAGCTACAGAGATTCGGAGTTTCCTTGGTTTAGCGGTATATTACCGTCGTTTTGTGGAGGGATTCTCTTCTATTGTTCACCTTTGACTAGATTGAACCAGAAGGATGCTCCATTCAGATGGTCTGACGAGTGTGAGGAGAGCTTTCAGAAGCTCAAGTTATCTTTGACCACAACTCCGGTTTTGGTGTTTCCTACTGGTTCGGGTTCTTACACGTCCATTGTGATGCTTCTAGAGTTGGTTTGGGAGCGGTGTTGATGCAGGATGGTAGGGTGATTGCCTACGCGTCGAGACAGTTGAAGGTGCATGAGAAGAATTACCTAGTGCACGATCTTGAGTTGGCTGCCATTGTTCATGCCTTAAAGATTTGGCGGCATTACTTGTATGGGGTACATTGTGAGATTTTCACTGATCATCGTAGCTTGAAGTATCTGCTAAGGCAGAAGGACTTGAATTTGCGTTAGAGGATATGGTTAGAGCTTCTCAAGAATTATGATCTTACTATTTCGTATCACCCGGGGAAGGCCAATATGGTGGCTGATGCCTTGAGTCATAGAGCCGAGAGTTTGGGGAGTCTAGCTTACCTTTCAGCAGCAGAGAGATCGTTAGCACTTGATGTTCAGGCTTTAGCGGGTCAGTTGGTGAGATTCGATTTGTCAGACCCTCCACGGGTGGTAGCTAGCATGGCTTCCCGGTCTTCTTTATTTGATCAGATTAAGGCACGATAGTATTATGACCGCCACTTGTTAGTTCTTCAAGATAGAGTTCGTCTGGGTGATGCCCAAGATGTTACTATTTGTGATGACGGAGTTATAAGGATGCAGGGCCGTATTTGCGTGCCCAATATGGATGGTATTCAAGAGTTGATATTAGTAGAGGCTCACAGTTCGCGATATTCTATTCATCCGGGTGCTGCGAAGATGTACCAGGATCTGAGACAACAGTATTGGTGGAGGCGGATGAAGAGAGATATTGTTGAGTATGTAGCACCGTGTCTCAACAATCAGCAGGTCAAGTATGAGCACCAGAGACCAGGTGGATTACTTCAAAGGTTAGATATTCCGGAGTAGAAATGGGAGCGGATTACTATGGACTTTGTAGTTGGGCTTCCACGGACTTCGAATGGTTTTGATGCGATTTGGGTCATTGTGGATAGATTGACCAAGTCCGCGCATTTCATTCCTGTCAGTACTACTGATACTTCAGAGAAATTGGCTAGTATTTACATTAAGGAGATTGTCTGATTGCATGGAGTTCCGGTTTCTATTATTTCTGACAGAGTTACTCAGTTCACATCTCAGTTTTGGAGCGCCGTACAAAGAGGAATGGGTACTGATGTAGAGTTGAGCACTGCATTTCACCCGCAGACCGACGGGCAGTCGGAGCGGACTATTAAGATTTTGGAGGACATGCTACGGGCTTGTCTGATTGATTTTGGTGGTTCATGGGATCAGTTTCTGCCACTAGCAGAGTTTGCATATAATAACAGCTACCAGTCCAGTATTCAGATGGCCCGGTATGAGGCTTTATATGGTAGGAGGTGTAGATCTTCGATTGGTTGGTTCGAGCCTAGTGAGACTAAGTTATTGGGCATATATTTGATCCAGGATGCATTGGAGAAGGAGAAGTTGATTTAGGAGCGACTTTGCACGGCGCAGTCTAGGCAGAGGAGTTATGCGGACCGGAAGGTCCGGGATGTGTCTTTTATGGAAGGTGATAAGGTACTACTGAAAGTATCACCCATGAAGGGTGTTATGAGGTTCAGAAAGAGAGGAAAGATAAGTCCATGGTTTATTGGTCCTTTTGAGGTGCTTCAGAAGGTGGGGGAGGTGGCTTATAGACTTGTCTTGCCACTCAGTCTATCGAGTGTTCATCTGGTATTTCATGTGTCAATGCTCAAACAATATGTTGGTGACCCGTCTCATGTGTTAGACTTCAGCACAGTTCAGCTCGAGGATAATATGTCATATGAGGTTGAGCCAGTAGCTATTTTAGTTCGCGAGGTCAGAAAGTTAAGGTCTAAGGATATAGCATCAGTGAAGGTGCAGTGGAGAAGTCAGCTAGTGGAGGAGGCTACTTGGGAGACCGAGCGGAAGATGCAGAGCAAATATCCCCACTTGTTTGAGACTTCAGGTATGTTTCTAGACCCGTTCGAGGACGAACATTTGTTTAAGATGGGGAGAATGTAACGACCCGGTCCGTCGTTACGTGGAAACTGCATTATAATTGCTGTTGTTGACTTTTCATAGGTTGGTTATTCTGTTGTTGATGTGTTAGAGTCGATAGGCTTGAAATCGAATGGTTGTAGTGAGAGTTCAGTCATTTAGCCTTTAAAAATAGCCTTAAAATGAGAAAAGTTAACTAAGAATTGACTTATTGGTAAACAACCTCGGAATGCGTATTTTATGGCTCAGATAACTTCGTTAGGTGTTTTGGGACTTAGGAGTGTGTTCAGAACAATTTTTGTTATGTCCGGTGTAGAATTAGGCTTGAATTGGCGAAAGTTAGTTTTTGGTGATTTCCGGTCGGCAGTGGAAAATAGGCTATCGAGGTCAGAATGGAATTCCGACAGTTGGAACAGGTTCGTAATGTCATTTTGGATGTGTCTGAAAAATTTCATGTCAATATGAGTTGTTTTGGATAGTTTCGGCATCATTGGTGGATTTTAGAAATTTCAAAGTTCTTAGGCTTGAATCCGATGTAATTTTGGTGTTTTCATGTTAGTTTTTGTGTTTTGATGTTATTTTTGGTGTTTCGAGAGTGCAACTAAGTTTGAATGATGTTATGGGATATGTTGGTAAGTTTGGTTGGGGTCCCGAGGGGCTCGGGATTGATTTCGGGTGGTTAACTGGCATTTTTAGACTTAAATAAAGAGCTGGTTTTTTGGTTTTTGTGCAGTAGGGAATTGTGCATCGTGATCGCATGACAAAGGCTGCGATCGCGTAGAACACTCTGAGGGCCAGACAAAATTTTGCATCGCGATCGCGTGTATCGGAGTGTGATCGCGTAGGTCTGGATGAAGGTGAAGTGCGATCGCGTGGCTAGGTCGCGATCGCGTAGGGTCATGACAGGCGCATGGGGGTGAGGTCAAAGGGTCTTCGCGATCGCGTGCATCTGGTTGCGATCGCGTGAGGTTGAGCTGCTGTGAACCGCGATGGTGTGGCTTTTGCCGCGATCGCACTGAATAAATCACTGAGCAATATATAATTAAACCCTCCGCGACTTAAACCCTTTTTACACCATTTTTTATACGGACAGAGAGCTTTGGGGGCGATTTTTGAAGAGGGAAATCAGTGTTCTTCATAGAGGTAAGTGTTTTAACTATATGAACTTGTTACTATTTTTTACTATTTTTCTCACTTGATATGTTATCATTTTCACTCAGTCTTTTCTTGATAATTGTTTTGACACTCAAAGTATTTTAATACTATTTCTTGAAAATGAAATACTGTTTTGGGTCGAGAACCCGGTATATTTATGGCCTGAAGGGCAAATTGAGAGCGTCTGACTGAGTGAGGCTGCGGGCCTATATTGTGAGGATGTTATGATATGAGTGTGGCTTCTGGCCAATATTGTGAGTGACTTATGCCATGATGTGGTTTGTTTATAGCGTCTTGGAATGTAGGATCCCCTCCGGAGTCTGTACACACCCCCAATGAGCGCAGGTACCTAATGAGTGATGCCCGCGGGGCTTATGCTGAGTGATTGTGAGGATGCCTGATGGGGTAATACTGAGTGACTGTGAGGATGCCTGATGGGCCGACGCTGAGTGACTGTGAGGATGCCTGATGGGCTGTTACTGAGTGACTGTGAGGATGCCTGATGGGATGATATTGAGTGATGGTGAGGATGCCTGATAGGCAATGGTTACGATAAATGATTTTAGCCCGAGGGGCAGTTTTATGAAGAATTTTTACTAAGTTTTTGAACTATGATTTACCTCATTTTCAAACTGGTGTTATTGAGAATTTTTCTGAGATATACTGATATTAGACTTGTTTTCAAAGGATTTCTGGAAACTGATTTCAAACTTATTAATTGTCGAATACTACATGGTGACTTGATATTTTGCTGGTTTTTTGAAATTGTGTATCTGTACTGTGTGTTTTAAAATTCTCAGACTGTGATTTATTTTCATTACTACTGAGTTGACGTACTTATCATTACTCCCTGTGCCTCTGTGCACAGATTCAGGTGACGGTCCGGAGCAGTAGCCGTCTCGGTTCATTAACAGCAGTTACGGGATTTTGAGGTAGTTGTCCAGCGTCCACAACTTCTCCATTTCCCTTACTTATTTAATTTTAACGTTTGATTTAGAGACATATATTATGGTTTTAGCAGAGTGAGATTTATTTATTCTTAGATGCTCATGACTATTGAGTCCAGTCTTGGGAGGTTTTGTTTAGAGTTGTCAGATATTTACTGGGGGCACAAAGACTTAAATTACTTATCTTATATTTTGTTTGCTGTTATTATTGATATTGAATTGTTATAATATGAACAAGCGAGTAGTAATGAGGTGGTTGGCTAGCCTAGTTCCACGATAGGCGCCATCATGATCTGTTAGGATTTGGGGTCGTGAAATTGACTCCAACGAATAGATGTTCCAACTACGGCTAGTCAACTATAAGGCTAGATGACACTATCTATAGTTAATTAGGCAAGTTCGGAAGAAAATATAGTATGATGATAAGAGAAGTAGAATATTCAGTTAAGTCAAGTAAGGTTAAGTAGCCAACGAAGGAATAAAAAAAACCAAATAATTCTAATTTAAACAGGAAGGGATGAAATTAACAACCAAGGATTCAAATGTAAAAATTACAAATCATACACAGGTAATATAAGAACCTACGAATCCTAAAAGGCCAATCTAATTGTAAATAAGTTCGGGCACACACTCGTCACCCCGCATACTCGGACTACAATCAACAAGGAAGACTCAATCCTAAGGGGTAGTTCCCCCACACAAGGTTAGGCAAGATACTTACCTCGACGGCGACAACCCAGTAATCTAAAATGGACTTCTCGGGTGATAAGGCCTCTACACGACAATTTCATCAAGAAAAACTTCAAATCCCTACAAAACTACAGTGAAAATAAGTCCAAAAGGGCAGCAAAACCTGCTGCAAATAGCCCAAAAAATACAGCACTTTTACTTCCATAAAACACTAATGGAAATCACCATCAAACAACCATAATTGCTGCCCCAAAGACAGCCAAGAAACTGCCCAGAAACAACCACGAAATCCAGCTGAAAGCAGTCCAAAACATCACCAAAATCACTCCGAAAGCAGCTGAAAAACGCAGCCGAAAGCCAACTTCATCTCCAGCCCGGAAACACCATGAAAACTGTCCAGAAACACCTGAAAATCCAGTCTAAAACCAACCTGCTTCACTCTTAAACAGGCCACCAACCCAGCTTCAAAACAGTCCAGAAAAAGGGCAATAAAAACGCAGTTGCCTCATGCGACAAAATGCAGTAGCCACTGTTGTCTTCTTCCTCTAAAAACGACCTCAAATCACATGTAAACCAACTGCAAATATAAACTCAACAGCTGGCTTCTATCTCCATTCGGGTTCGTCGACTTCGGTTCAAGGTTCTGATAGATAAGCGCATTTTCGAATTCTCAAAGCTCTATTTCCTGCTGAACACGTTGGGAGGACCTATTCAATAGTAAAGGTCCATTTAAATTCATCTCTTATTTGTTAATTTACATTGTTCTTCGGTGCTTTCAAATCTATTGCTATTGTTAGTTTTGTTTATCTCGTCACATGCCTTATGAACTGCTAACACGTATCTTTATGACATTACTCTAACTAGAAAGTTAAAGGAAGATCTCACATAAGAAATGAAAAAATAATACCGAGGAAGCAAGAAGAACAGGTTGGAAAAGCAGGATAATGAGCACTACAGAAACACACAACATAGTTTTTAAGAGGCAGCAACTAAATTGGCTACTTTGAAACTAAAATTAGTATTGATATTTTCATTCGAATGTTTAAATTGAAAACTTGAAGATATAGAAGGTGAACTTACCAATAGGCTAATACCAGTAACTGAAGTAAAGGAAGTAGCCATAGAAGCACCAGAGATGGGTGTTAATGGGTCATGGGAGTTTTGGACTTTTATTTCAGGTTGGCCATTTAATAAATGGCACATGGGCCAAACGAGTTTAATTTTCCAAGCCCAATAATTTTTATTACTAGATTAATAATTAGCCCATTCTCCCATCATAGCTTTTGCATCCGTACCCACTTTTTGTGCCACATTTTAACTTATACCCGCTTTGTAAAAAAATTTGCATCCGTACCCGCTTTTGCCCATAACTTCAGCATGCGGGACTGAAGTAGCAAAGGCAATCACGCAAAACTTCAGCATTCTAGTAGACGGGCCTGAAGTAGCTTGTGAACTTCAGCTCTAGCTCTAGTAAATAGGTCTTTGTAAAGGGGGAACTTCAGCATACGGGGCTGAAGTTCCCCCAGTTACACTGGAGGACTTTAGCTCTAGAGCTGAAGTTTTTGTCTTTGTAATGGGGAACTTCAGCATACGGGGCTGAAGTTCCCAAGTTATAAAGACAACAACTTCACATACGGGGCTGAGGTTCCCCCTCTCTCTCCTTCTCCACTTAAAAGAACCTATATTTGAATTATAACCCATTTCTTTGTTATTTCTAATTTTTGTTTCAATTATTTCAATATTGTAGTTTATTGTTTCAATTAGTGTATCAATTCCTTGAACACTGTATTTTATTGAGGACTAGGGTTTAGGTCTTATTTTAATTAGTTTTGTTAATTAATTTTATTAACTAATTAGTTTAATTAGTGTTGAATTTAGTTTAGTAAGATTTGAATTATACTTTGTATTGTCTTGATAGTTTAGTTAGAATCTAGGTTTTAGGATATGAATTGAACTTTTAGTTTATAAATTGAACTTTTAGTTTATAAATTGAAATTTTAGGATATGAATTGAACTTTTAGTTTATGAATTGAACTTTTAGTTTATGAATTGAAATTTTAGGATATGAATTGAACTTTTAGTTTATGAATTGAACTTTTAGGATATGAATTGAACTTTTAGTTTATGAATTGAACTTTTACTTTATGAATTGAAATTTTTAGTTTATAAATTGAACTTTTAGTTTATAAATTGAAATTTTAGGATATGAATTGGACTTTTAGTTTATGAATTGAACTTTTAGTTTATGAATTGAATTTTTAGTTTATAAATTGAACTTTTAGTTTATAAATTGAAATTTTAGGATATGAATTGAACTTTTAGTTTATGAATTGAACTTTTAGTTTATGAATTGAACTTTTAGGATATGAATTGAACTTTTAATTTATGAATTGAACCTTTTGGATATGAATTGAAATTTAGGGTATGAATTGAACTTTTGATTTATGAATTGAACCTTTAGGATATGAATTAAAATTTTAGGATATGAATTGAACTTTTAGTTTATGAATTGAACCTTTAGGATATGAATTGAAATTTTAGGATATGAATTGAACTTTTAGTTTATGAATTGAACCTTTAGGATATGAATTGAAATTTTAGGATATGAATTGAACTTTTTGGATATGAATTGATCTTTTAGTTTATAAACTGAAATTTTAGGATATGAATTGAACTTTTAGTTTATGAATTGGACTTATAATTTATAAATTGAAATTTTAGGATATGAATTGAACTTTTAGTTTATAAATTAAACTTTTAGTTTATGAATTGAACTTTTAGTTTATGAATTGAAATTTTAGTGTATCAATTGAACTTTTAGTTTATAAATTGAAATTTTAGGATATGAATTGAATTTTTAGGATATGAAATTAATTAACTAAAAAAAGATTAGGATATGAATTAACTAAATTAATTTGTTCTTGTTTTATTTGTATAGATGGAACATCGTACTTGGATGTACAATAGGAATTATCCTAATCGGCGGGGATTGCGGGAGGATTTTGTAGAAGGGGTTGATGACTTTATTAGACATGCAATGTTACTTCCACCATACCAAAGTGAATGAGTAACTAGGTGCCCTTGTGTTAGGTGCGACTGTATGCAGTTTGAAAAACCGGAGGAAGTTAAGTTTCATCTTTATAGGAAGGGGTTTATAGAGAATTACTTTGTGTGGACTAATCATGGAGAGATCGATGGTAGCCGTGGGATATTTCATAACATGGTTGTGGGTGAAAGTAGTAGGTCGGTGGAGAATACAAATTGTGATACTAGAATTCATGATATGGTTGCAGATGCTTTTGGGATGCACTTAGGGGGTGAGCCCATTGAAAAAGTTGAACAAACTCCTAATGATGATGCAAAACTTTTTTATGAACAATTAGAGGAAGCTAGTCGTCCACTACGGGAAGGAAGTCCACACTCTGAGCTGTCTGTTGTAGTTAGATTACTAAGTATAAAATCTGATTGGAATAATTCTCAAGCAGCAATGGACTCTTTCATTGACCTTATGAGAGAACTAGTTGACCCTAATATCAACTTACCTGGTGATTTCTATAAGGCAAAGAGATTGGTTTCTAAGTTAGGACTTTCGTCAATGAGAATTGATTGTTGTGAAGATGGTTGCATGTTATATTATAAAGATGATGCATATTTAGATAGTTGTAAATTTTCGAAAAGCCTCGTTTCAAGAGGCTTTCCAGCGGGAATATGGTTGCTATCAAGGCGATGCATTATTTACCTCTTATACCTAGGTTAAAGAGGTTATATGCGTTGATGATTTTTTCTCCTCATATGAGATGGCACTTTGAAAATAGAAGACCACCTGGTGTTATGTGTCATCCTTCAGATGGAGAAGCTTGGAAGCACTTTGATGGGGCATATCTAGATTTTCCTAGTGAACCAAGGAACATTCGGTTAGGTCTGTGTGCGGATGGCTTAACGCCTTTTTCTGTATCTGCGACACCATATTCATGTCGGTTTGTCTTTCTTACACCTTATAATCCATCACCCGAGTTGTGCATGACTAGTCCATATATATTCTTAAATTCTATTATCCCCGGTCTATGTAATCTGAAAAGTTCGATTGATGTATATTTGCAACCTTTGATTGATGAGATAAAACAATTGTGGTATGATGGTGTTGAAACATATGACATATCAACTAAGCAGAATTTCAATTTGCGTGCTAATTTAATATGGACTATTAACTATTTTCCTGCGTATGGAATGTTGTCTGGGTGGATGACTGCTGGGAAGCTAACTTGTCCTTACTGCATGGAAAATAGTAAAGAGTTCACTTTGAAACATGGCCGAAAGAAATCATGGTTTGATTGTCATCGTCAATTCTTGCCTCC